>JAVSCE010016871.1:600000-779189 GCA_032199065.1 Smutsia gigantea
TCCCCATGTTGTAAATGTTAAGTGAGCGTATGTCATGGGTAGCAAAGCGTCGGGAGAGGAGTTCATAACGACCACACAGATTCGCGATTTAAAAGTTAACAAGTTTTGTTCTCTAGTAGGTAATACTAGGCGGTGGAATCGCCATTGGCGACGGGTTGAAGGGTCGGTTACGGGGAGAAAAAGGAGTAGAGGAAACCCAACATGTCTTTGAATTCGGTGATTTCCCTCCCCGATCCTGGGGACCTTCCGCCTTGAGAGGGAGCCCGACGGCGAGTGTGCGGGGGAGCCAGTTTTGGGGGCTGGCGGAAAATGTGAGGTGAATGAAGAGGCCTGCGGCGACACGAGGGGCGTGTGGCGGCGGCGGGGGAGGGAGTGGCCGGCTGGGCGGGCGGGTGACAGTTCTGGGCGCCATGCGCCGCGGACCCGCGTGCTGCTTGGCCTCTGCGTTCGGCGCCCGGCGCCGCGCTCGGAGTGGAAGGCGGGTGCGGGCCGGCGGCGCGGCGCGGCTGGGAGTGTGCGTGTGCGCGTCCCCCCCTTCCCAGCATTCCTCCGCAGCCGGGACAACGTGGTGCCTCTCCGCGCGGGGAGCTGCATGTGACCGCCGACTCGCGCTCCCCGCGTCCTCCCTCCCTCACGTCGGATTTTTGGACTTTTTGGACCTTTTGGCCCTGGTTCCTTCAGCGAGGTGGGTGTGCAGAAAATCCCAGCAGAGCCGTGTTAGCGTGGGGGAAAAGGCGGTGCAGAATAATGAAGGTGCGTCTCGGCCTCCCGTTGCCTAGAATAGGTGGTCGGTTTGGGTAGGGGGCGCGCCGCCTTCCCCCCTCCCTTTGCCGGCGTATAGGGGCACGGTACGGTGGATTCTTGGTTTGGGGTTCTTTATGAAGTGGACCGGAATCAAAACTCTCTTGTAGCTAGAATGATGGCCTGTAGTCATAGTCACAGTGCTTTCCCAAAACACCCCTCCCCTTCTGCAGTAGCTGATTGAGGCTGACTGGTTTAAACCATCAAAATGGGGAAAGTTGAAAGAGGAGCTTAGTGCCTTCCCATTCGAGGGAGTAGAATCACTCCTAGGGAAACCAGAACAGCCAATTTCGGAAAATGGCATGTTGCAATTTTTATTTCTTTTAAGGTTGCTTCATTTGGAGGAGGTGACATTTGGGGTTTACTAATAGCACCTCAAACCATATTCTCTTCCTTCTGCCCTCCCCCCTTTACCCTTCCCCCCTTTCCCTTCCAGAACCCTCTTATGCAAAGGGCAGTGCTGAAACCTCCATTTTCTTGCATATCCCTCTTGACCCACCCACAGAGGGAGGGAAAACAACTTTAAGACTCTTTGGTCCTTCCCCACTCTTTAAACTCAAAGGGGTGTAATCAACCCCAAGAGAGAGCACTCCTCAGAAGTTTAAATGGGGCTACTCACCCTTGCTGCTTTGCTTATGTTGAACCTGACTTGTGAGTTTTAAATCAGCCATGACATCAGGTGGTATTGGGTGCCTGAGCTGGCACTTTGTGCCAAGTTCAGGGGCCCCTGATAGGGTGCGTCACTGGGGTTATTGATCGTGGGAAGAAAACAGCTTGGCTGGCATCTCGCCTTTCTCTTGAGTGGAGAAGCCAACTTGCTTTAAGTGCCCAAAGCAAAATTCTGAGTCTGGTATATTTGCTCTGTTCTTGTTTTTCTGGAATCATAAGACAAGAAAATGTCATGTCTACTTGTTTATTTTGAACTCTTGGACTAACTCTTTGACAGACTAACTCTGAATTAATCCAGTAGCTTCTCTGTTTGAGCCAGTTATTAGGTCTTGGATCGTTTCTGAGGGAGAATTTTGTGATTGAAGTTTGTCTGGTAAGGTCACTTTCTTGGAGTCCTCATGGGTTGCTAAGGCCCTTTTCCAGCCCTGATTTTATTTGCAGCTTGGACAAGTTTAAATATGACACCAACGGAGTGGCAGTGTGGTCTTGGGAATTTTTGTGTCTGTGATGCATATGTTTTTGGGAGTCTACAGAAATGAGTGCCTCATAAGCAAGGAGCTTTCCAACACTCCTTGCAGATGCCTATTTTTAGCCCTCCTTTTGGCCCAGATGCTAGTGTTTTAGTTCTTTAAGGGACACATGCAGTAACTAGTAATAAAAGATTTTGTTGGATATCCCCCCTTTCTTGTGGGGTTCTCTTCTGGTTTAAGCTTCCACATCTTTTGTAGTTTTAAGTCAAGATTTGCATTTTGGCTTTCTGTATTTCCCTCTCCTAGAGAATTTTGAAAATCAAATTTTTTACTTATCCTAGCTATGATTCCTTAAGTATGAGAGAGGCTGGACATCTTAGTTAAAAGGAGAAATGCTATAGCAATTCTAGGGTCAAATGCCAGCTCTGCTCCACTTTCTATCTCTGCCTCCTTGGGCAAGTTACTTAACCATTCTGTGCTTCAGCTCCTGCATTTGTATAATAGGGATTAAATTATGATTATCTGCCTCATAGGGCTGTTGTGATGAAATGTATACAGCATCTAGCCCGGTGCTTGACATGTGAGATAGACTGTAGGACTTAGCGTGATTTTTTACGGGGGGTCTCCATTTTCTCTACCTGTAAAAAGAGGGGGTTGGAGAATGCAGTACTTTCTTTTCTGGGATTATATCAACATTCCATGAAATGTATGGTATCCATCTTCTTTAAAATGGACTTTTGCCTATCTACAGATAGTGGTGGTCATTGTATGGATAATCTTAAAGGTTGGCAATCCCAGAAATTGGCTGTTTTTGCTTTGGAATGTGCTTTGAAGAGTGTTTTAAAAATAGGTTTTAATTTATTTGCCTTTGGTACAGATTACCTTTTGGGAGAGTACGTGTGCTCTGAGGGCTGTAGGTAAAGGCCAGGCTGACTGAATTGTTCGCTCCTGCTTGTGCGCATGCAGTGGGTGAGACTCGAGAGTGTTATCATCACCACAGCCACCCACCTAGCCTGGGGATTCAGGGGGTTGGTTACTTTATGTAGTAAGAAAACTAACCAGTTGTATAGTCTTTTTCTTGATATCTTCTTAAAGGAAAGTCGGGGGCAGGGTCTGATACTTGAGTGTTTATGTTCTGTGCACTACTTTTTCTATGTTCCACTCACTACTTTTTCTATGTTCCTTTGAACTGCAGCTAACTGATGGCACAAAATGAAAAAGGGCTGTCATCCCAATTAACCCATGGTAACCTTCCCCGCAGAACTGGATCCCAATAAACCTCTACTCTCTCCTCTTCTTCCCTTTCTGGCTTTGGGCCCTTCCCTGATGACTCGCCCCAGTTGCAGGAGGTGGGTCATTTGTGGGTCTGGAGCATCAGTCTTCACTGTGAAGAGCTCCTGCAGACCCTGGCCCCGTCCTTCCCCACCCCAGGAAGCAGACTGAGTGGAAGTGAGAGCTCTGCCCGGGAATCATATAATCTGTACTTTGCTGATTTTGCTGCTGCTTTTTTATTTTTATTTTTTGGAGGTATAAATTGACATATATTAGTTTGTAGGCATACAAAATACTAATGTGATATTTGTGTACACCCAGCTTTGTGTCTGACTTGTGCAGTCTTGGGTGAATTACTCATCCTCTCTGAACCACCACTGCCTCATTCTCAAAATAAGTATGGTAGTTACTATTCAGAGGGTTGTAAGAATTATAGAAGGTAATGTTTATAGACCTGTAGCATAATGCCAGGCACAGGCTATCTAATAAATGCTACCTATTTAAAATAGCTGTTTTAAAAATTTTATAATAAATGATTACCATTATTAGGTGTGTTCATGATACTTCTGATTCTGCTTGTGACTAGCATTGTGGACACCAGCAACCCTCATGCTTTCTTTGTGCCTCCGTTTTTTCTCCTGTAAAATGAGGGGATTGGATTAGGTCTAAATGACTTTTAAGTTTTTTAATATCAGAAACACTTTTTTTTTCAGTAACCTCCCTACAAAAGAAAGAAACCAAAGCAGAGCTTTTTATATGTGTTAGGTTTATATCTGCCATAGTGGTTAAGAACTTCAGTTTGAATACAAGCTGTGTGAGGGCTAGATTCTTCTGGATTCAGGAACATAGGCTGACTTTTTGTAGTCATAGGCTGAGACATTGTGTAGCAACCAGACATTACTTGCTTCACAATGCACTAATAGAAAGTATACCATACTGCCTGTGAAAATTTCCCCCCACCCAGTAAAAATTGAACCCAAACCTAATAGAACCATAGACCTGTGGGGACAGAGGAACAAATTGATTGGCCATGAGATATCAGTTATCTACTTTCTGAATGTGAGAAACTCTATAGGACAAATTGTCAGTAAATAAAATTTTTTAAAAAGGGAATTGTAGATGAAAAATTTGACATCAAATGCAATGTGTGCATGTTGTTTGAATGCCAATTTGAGCAGTTATAAGAAAACATTTTGGTGACAAGGGAATCTGATCACTTTTGATTATATTAAGGAATTATTTGTCAGGGGTAATAATAGCATTATGATAGTTTTTTGTTTGTTTTAAACTCCATAATTTTATGTTTTGCACCTCTGGCCAAGAACTGCTAGGTTAGATGATAGATGAGGACTTAAGCTCTTTAACTGTAGTTTAGATCACTTCCTCCTTTTCTAAAGAAAGCACACTGTTAGGACCCTATGAAGGGGCAGGGGATACGCCTTCCCTGGGGCCCTTTAGCTTGCCCCCTCCTGGGTTGGAAGTTTGAGTAGTTTTACACCATGGGGAAGTAAGTGCCTGCTAGAAAGGGAGACGTGCCTGCCTGAGGGGCTTCCAGGCCTGTTGTGGTGGGATAGTCTCCGAAGTTCGGAACCCTGAACGTCCTGAGGAGTGGAGTCCCTTGACTGACCCACTCCCTGTCTACAGTGGGACCTAGGCTAGAGTAAGCATTTTAGAGCTGTTACTCAGCACTCATAGCCTCCCTTTGGAAGGGGGAAGGGAGAGGAGGAGGAGCAGTTCTGAAACCACAAAAACCTCTTTAAAATGGAGAGCTTGGCAGATGGGAGTGCCCCTGTTTGTAAAATCCAAGACCGGCTCGAAGGGAGTAATTAGGGTGTTGGGGCCCCCAGGTGCCTCAGTCCAGGCTCACAAACCTTTTGGCAGTTCAGAGTGATATAAGGGAGTGGCCAGGAGCGAAGATGGCCTTACCTTACTTGGAATTCATGAAAGGAATTAAGTTTTGATACCCAGCTAATGAAAGCCTGGGTAACAGTGGGGTGAAGTAGCCAAGAGGGTATGTGGTAGGATTTATCAGAACATGGGCAGAGTACTTTACTCTGCTCTCACTTTGCGACCTTAGCTTACCTAACCTCTGCTTTTTATTCACAGAATGGGACTAATCCCTATTTTGAGGTTGTTTTGAGGATCAAATTGACATGAGAATGGGGTAGCCGGTTCATGAGTTAAAATGTCCACACTGATGTAAGTGGTTTATTTTCCGGAAGATTAATTCCAAAGCTAGATATATGCAGTTTGAGGTAATTACCTCTTCTGAGGGGGTTATCCTCACCTTTTCTAAATGAGAAGGGGTAATCAGGAGTTAGCTTAATTTTCAAGTAGCACTATTTGAGTAGATACCAGGGCCAACTGGCCAACTGCTTGTGGCAGATAGCCTGTGGTATATATCCCTGAGGAATTTTCCCAGAATCAGAGGGATGTTATTGACGTGGCATTTTTCTTTGGGCTGAGCCTTTGGACTGGCAAAGCCCTAGGTGTTGGGGGTGAGGAGTCTGGGGGCCTTTATTGATAAATTTTATAAAGCCAGTTATATAAACTTGTCATGTGGGGACTTCCCCATCTCAGTTTAAGGTGCTGTTAGTAAAACCAGATGATCCTTTTATCAGAGGCCTTGTTTGTTTACAGGGTACTTCGTAATAGCCCTCCAGATCTGTAACTATCATACCCTCCAGACATACATTCTAGCAACTCAAGGTACCCTTTCTCTTCCCTGCTTTAAAATGAAGTTGCAAGCTTCTCAGAAGAGCTAAAGCCCCACAGTGACCTGGAAGGCCATCTGGATGAATGGTGCTCCTGGGCTCCATTTTGCTTTCCTTTTCACATACACTAGCTTACTGAAGCTCCTATAACCCTGAGATAAGTACAGGTGATACCATAGTTACCAAATACTGGGTACTTTACCTGTTCCATCCTGCATAGTCAGCTCCGCAAGGGCATCTGTGAAGAGGAAAGTGAGACTCAGGAGAGGTTAAGCAGCTCTATTCTTTTGACTGCTCTAACTAAAAACCTTGGGGTCATCCTTGCCATCTCTGGTTGTTTCTCTATCACCTCACATCTAATTTATCAGTACATCCTCTTGGCTCCTAAAAACTGTCCAAAGCTAAATGCTCCTTATACCACCTCCTGTGCTGCCAGCCTGGTCCACACCCTGTTGCTTCTTACCTAGATTGTTGCAGCAGCCTTCTAACTGGTCTCCTATCAGTCTTCCTCAAAATCCTGTCATGGCTTCTCATAGCAGAGTAAAATTGAGAGCCCCTAGAGTATCCTTTAAAACTATGTTTGATATGGCTCCCCACACTACCCATTCCCCCCAAAGCTCTGACCTCATCTTTCACCACTTTAACCCTCCAATAGCATTGGGCCTTGCTTTTCCTGGAGCACTTTATGCACTCGTGTGAGTCAGGGCTTTTGTTCTGGAATGTCCTTCCAGATAGCCACATGCCTCATACCCCTGGTTTTTTCAGGTTCCTACTGAGATGCTGCTGTGATGGAGAGGCCTTCCCAGACCACCCTGTATAAAAGCAGGGTGCCACCCATATTCTGTATCTCCATCCCTTTTGCCTTGCTCCATTTTCGTAGCTCATAATACCTTAGGTATTTGACCATTGCTGTATCTCCAGCACCTTCAACATGCCTGACACATAGTGGGCAGCTTGGTGAGTGTTTAATTAGTGAGTGAATGGATGACACTCATACTTTAACAGCGTCATGCAGCATATTTTGAGTCTGGCATAAAGGATACCACTGTAAATAATTAAAATCTGTGTTGGCAAGGAACACATCACTCTCAATCAGTATGGAAGGTGCTGTATAAGAAAGATATGGGATACTTTGGAAGTTTAGCAGGGACACCCAATTCAGTTTGGGCCAGAGAAGTCTTTCTGGGACAAGTGATGGCTAAGCTGAAATGGGAAGGATGGTCAGGAGTTCTCTGAGGAGAGTCCTGGCAAGAGAGTTCATTCTTGGTTGAGGTAAGGCCCTGGGGTTCAGGGAACTGAGTGACTCCCTGTGGCTGTAGTAGATGACTGGAAAGGTAAATTGTGATTTAACTGGAAGACAGTGGAGAATCATTGAAGACTTTAAGTGAGGAAGTAGCATGATCATATTTCTCCTTTTGCAAGATTACTCTGGTCACATAGAAGAACCTTTCAGTAGTTTCCTGTCTGATCCTTGGAGGCACGGTTTCCAGATTACAAAAGGGGAGCAGACATCCAAGTGTAGGTCTTGGGCAATTATCAGCTGTTACCCTTTAGGGGTAGGGAGTGGCTCCAGTTTATGGGATTCCTCTGACCTTTCAGAAGGCCAGGTTAGCTGGAATGCATCTCAGTTGCTAGAAGCTGCACAATTGCTGATGGACTGGCCTAGGCTGAACTCATGCTTGATCTTAGAGCCACCAACCTGCTTGCACCTGCTGCAGCGGGCTAGTTGGGAAGAGGAGGTAGCCCTGGAAGTAGTGATGAGGGACTGGTTTCCAGGTGGCATTCCCAACCTCTCCCAGGGGAGGCACCCACTGGGCAGGACTTCCTCAGCCCAAGTTGGCCCACGTCTGTATCTAGGCTACCTAACATTACTAGCCACTCTGTATCCTGGCTTGTGGGCTTTCCACAGATAGCCACATGCACAAGGTTTCCCGCCCATCAGAGCCACCTCCCCTTGTCTGAATTCAGCTGTTTTGGCACCTGTGGTGAGAACAGTGGGTTTGCATTTGCCCATAGGTAGGTTGCTGTAGTGAGTTACTGAGAATTCTGGGCTATAGAGAGTCAGCCTTGCCTACCCCAATACCTAGTTGTCAACTCTGTCCCCATTGCTGTGCCCTTGGGGATTGGATTTCCTTTCCCTTCTTTCAAAGAGGAAAGAATATTTAGAGTTGGAAGGGACCCCAGAGGTCATTAAATCTAAATGCCTCATAGGTTAGGTACTTCAGGTCCAGAAAGGAAATAGGAGTTGCTTAAGGTCGCAGTCATTTCAAAGCAAAGATGAGACTTCAATCCAAGTCTCTTGGTTCCTGCTCCAGTTCTGTTTTCACTCCACCACTGGAAGCAGGAAGAAGTAGAATGGGGTGGTTGTGGACTTTAGAATCAGTCACCCATAGTTTGAGTTAGCCCAATCACTTAACCGAGTGCCCTTGAACAGACAGGTTTGTAATTTCTGGGCCTCAGTAAGTGGAGTTCTATCTAGAGGACCTATGTACTAGGATCATTGTTGAAAGTGAGGTAGGTGATTCTGAGTGCTCAGCCAGAGCCTGGCAAGGAATAAGAAATGATAACTGTAAGAGTGCTGGTGGTTACTCTTTTGAGGCCTTGAATTTGACCCAGGTCTTCAGTTTGCTAACAGAAGTGAGGTGCCAAATCCAGCCTTCTTCTCTTGTCCAGGGTCTCCTGCCCCTTGATCTCTGATGTTTGGTCCTCAGCATACACAGGAGGGTAGCCTGTCCTACTTCTTAGAGCCAGCTCTTCTGACCCTTCCCCAGGCTGTCATGCAACTTCATAGAGGGGAATTTAAGGAGTTACTGGGGACTATGAGCCTGCAGAGAGGAGCCCACATTGTGGCACTTGGGAGTTCCCTAGTGGTAGAATGGCAGAGACGCTGTACTCAGGTACTTTACAGCGAAATCATCCCACTCCATCTTTGATGTCTTTCTGCAGCTTTTGGGATCTTCTTTGGTGACGCACAGGGCTCCTTGCTTTTCCTGTTCTATGTATATGTTAGTAGCGATAAGAGGAAGAGAGACCTCTTATGTGGATGGAATAGCCTGGCTTGGTTTTCCCGAGTGGAGCTGAGCATAGTGGTAGAATTTGGACATGGTGAGAGCCAGGTTGGGTGTAGAAGGCTCGGTGCCATTTCTAGGGAATGTATGTGGGAGGGAAACCGGAAATCAGGAGCACACAGGTGAGGTGGCTCACTGGGATGCGTGCACCTTTTTATGAAGAGAGTATGGTTGAAGGAACTAGGATTATTTTGCCCAGAGAATCAAAGCTTCGGGTGGTTGGAAACGCTGATTTTTCTGAAATGCAGGATTTGAATAGACCTGCTTCATGTGGCCCTATGGGTAAAGCTCTGTTGGCAGGTGGGAGGTGGAGGGTCAAGGAGTTAACTTTCAACAGTGCTCCCAATGAATTCAGCTACCATAGGAGGTACTGAGTTCCTTGATGTGGTGATATTTAAGCTGTTTGGATGGCAATTTGCTATAGGGTTTTGCAGTACAAATTTGTAAAGTACTTGCCTAGATTTGTTTATTCAGAAATATTTGAGTGCTTGTAGATGTGAGACCTCAGAATTCAGAGCATAAACAATTCGTTGCTGCCACGATGGGGCTTATATCCTGAAAGGCAAAGCCACAAATGTTAATCCCTCACCTTACCTCTTCAGGCCCAGTCTATCCTACTGACAGATTTTGAATGGCCTTAACATTTGAAAACAATTCAAGGCAGTCACCCATATTTTAAAATCATGAAAAATTTTCTGGAAACCTACCGATTTGCAGCTTCTCTTTAAAAAGTCATACTCAAATATAACCCCAAAAATTCACATTGAATTGTATAGTTTGAAAGGGTGAATAGCATAGTGTGTAAATTATATCAGTAAAGCTGTTATGGAAAAAAAAATGAAAAGGCTAGGCCACACTGAGCCTCTGTTTCTTCCTGACTGCTGTCCAGTGGCAGGATCTAACCTGTTTGGCCAAGGATGCAGCATGAGCTGTTTACCTAGACTTTGTACATTTTATCATGCAAAGGAGAGGGGACAGCCGTCTGCCTGTCTAGCCCACAAGCTGAGTATCAATCTATGGGAGAAGAGCTTGAAAGGAAACGATGGGGAATACTTTGAGGCTGAGGACAGCAATTGCAGTCTCTAGAGGGGACTCCTTCCCCACCACTTGGTAGGAGAGTGGGTGTGATGGAGAGACAAGATGCCACCAGGCACTGTGGCCTGAGGTCCCAGAGTAGTGGTAGAAAGCTGTCTGAGAGCTAAGGGATGGCCTTGCCAGAGAAACTGGGTTATGCTAGGCATCAGTGAGCCTTCGCCCCTTCGCCCCATCTGTGAAATGGTACTTTCTTTGATCTCAGTCTCTAAGGCCCCTTCCAGCTCAGATACCCTGTAAGCATGAGAACAGCTAAGACAGCTATTATTATGTCTCAGGGTGGAAAGGGGAAAGATCCTGACTAAGTGGCCTTGTATATTTGGTGGAGCCCTGTAGGTGCAGAACTCTGGCCAGGAGAGTTGGGGACCAGCCTTCTAGTCCCAGGTGTTTGGCCTACTTGCTAAGACACCTTGGACAACTTAGTGTGCTTCTTGGATTTCATTTCCCTCTTCTGTAAATGAAAATGGATGAGCCAGAAGAATTTTTGAGGTCCTTTCCCGCTAGGATGAAGTTCGATATATCAGTTGGAGATCAAGACTGTAGTGTGTTGAGAAAGAATTCATCCAGTACGTGTTGCTTTTCCCTAACTGACTGCACTGGCCTTAGAGTGTCATCCTTGACAGCTTGGCCAAGTCTGTGGGATTCTTCTACCTAGATGGGGGGCATTCTGGGGCTTCTGGAAAGTGCTGGGATAGATGAGCTGCCCCAGAGGTTGAGAGTATCTTCAGCAGAGTGGTGGCCCATCTCTTGGCAGGATGTGATTGAGAAGATTCTGACGCCCTGTATCTGGTTAGATTGGGTGGTTGTTGACAAACACACACCATGTGCACCCCTTCTACTCTGAGATTTAAAACTTAAGAGCCCAGGGTCACAGACCAACTCAGTAGAAGACAAGCTGACCCATCTCAAGAGACTGAGTATGCAGTCTCAGGCTTATGTAGAGAAGCACTAGGGCTTGCTTGAGCCTAACCATTGTTTCTGTGAAAGGAACTAACTTGCTTGCCACCAAAGTGAAAACCAGTCATTTTATGCATTTGTTGAGTAACCTACTAAGTGCTCGATCATGGGAATACTGATAGGCACAAGACAGAAGGGGCCTGCCCTCATAGTTTACTTTCTGGTTGGAGGCACAGGAAACCAACAAGGTAGTTCTGGGTATCTATTGCAGCCTGACAAATCACCTCAGAACTTAGTAGCATTAAAAAACGACCGTTTTATTCACCAATTTGGGGGTCAGGATGTGGACAGGGCTCAGCTATTATCTATTTTCAGGCATTTCTTTTCTGTTTGGCAGTGGCAGAGGTGGCAGGTTTCCTGGTCTGGAGGGCCCACCATAGCTTCACTCCAACATTTGGGCCCTTGGCAGGAATGGCTGGAAAGCCAAGTTCAGCTGGAATGGGAGTGCCTTCGGTGTTCTTTCCAGCATGATGGTTTCAGGGTAGTAGGACTTAACTGCACGGGGACTTAGGGCTCCCAGAGAGAGCTTTCCAAGCAGGTGCTGTCAGTATTCCAAGGTTCTGGACCCAAGCAGTGGCACAACACCACTTTTACCACATTATGGTGACTGAAGTCACAGATCCTGCCAAGAATTCAGGGAAGGGCCCTGCCTTTCAGTAGGAAGGAGGAGTGTCAATTTGCGGCCATCTTTACATGGCAGCTTCTGATAGTAGTAAGTGCTGTGAATGAAGCAGAATAAGGCAGTAGAAAAGTGGTTGGGGTATGTGGCTGGGGGCAGCTTGAACCAAGGTGTTAGGGGATGCTTCCAAGGGTGAACTGAGATGGGATTGGTAGGGAGCTTGTGGTGAGCATCCTAGCCTGGAGGGAACAGCATGTATTGGGTGGTAATGAGTTTCTTTATTTCTCTAAGGAGCAGATGAGAGAGACCTGTGTAAGTGATAGGCAAAGGACTCAAAACACCGAAGCAAGATGGTTTTGGAGGCCATCTTAGGGAATTTGGATCCTGTTCTGAAAGCAGTGAAAGAGGTAGCATAATCTGATTTTTGCTTTTGGATTACTCTGTTCTGTGGAGAGAATGGCTTGTGTGTGTGTGTGTGTGTTTGTGTGTGTGTGTGTGTTCTGCAGTAGTCCAAGAAAAAGATAGAAAGAGATGGATGATGGCAAAGTGACTGGGGCCTGATTTTTTTTTTTAACTAGCTATTTTCCTCCAAGACTAAGCCACCCAAAGAGGAAGTTTTCTGATTGCTGTTGATTCTTTCTCTCTTCTCAAACTGTCCAGAATCCAAATGAGCTGTACTGTGCCCAATAATTAGAAGAGTAGCTTGAGGCAGGCTGGTGTTTTTCCCTTAGTTCTGGATCTTGGCCTCAGAGCCAGGATTAGTGTTGGTGTTTCCTTGCCTAGGCCAGCTTCCCTTGGCCCGTCCGGGGCTTTATGCCCCAGGGTAGAGGTAGAATGAGGGTGTGGGTGAATAGCATGGAGAGGTACCAGAAGAAGCTGGGGCAGGGGCTGTGGTGAGATTGGAGATAGGAAATGAGCCCAGTATGGGGTTTCTGTGTCACAGTTTTCTGTTCCTGATTTCTAGTTAGAAACTTATTTCAGGTAAGATCTTCAGCGTAGGGTCAGAGCAAGCTGCCTGAGCTGAAAGTGTGGGATCTAAGTTCTGGTTTCAACCCCTTTCTCTCCTTTCTCCTGGTTGGACCTTCATTTCTCACAACTTGTAGAAGAGACTGGATGCTGTGCTTATGAATGCATTGCTTATCTATCACTCATTTGCCTTTACCCTGTTTCTGGGTTTATCTAGGTGTCCTAGAATATGCCTCCTAGATAGCTTGGTTTGTTAAAGGGAGCCAGGACAGCTATCCCAGACCCTCCACTTCCCACGTGATTATCAAACTTCTGAGCCACTACACACATCTCATTCATTTTCTTGGTTCATTTTCATAACTCTGTGGAGTCTAGCTACAGTTATGGTCCTCGTTTTACAGATGAGAAAACAGGTGTTCAAAGATGTTCTGTAATTTGCTCAAGGCTATGCAGTAGTCAGTAAGTAGCTGGAATTTGAGCCCATGGCAGGCTGACTTCAGAGTTCCTGCCTTTTCATCTGGTTTTGTATTCTCCCAGACCATAGAAGTATACCATCCAAAACCTGTTTCTGGGGGAAAGAGGGCCTACATAAATCTTCAGACAGCAGGAATCTGTACAGGGCCCTGTGGCCCTGCCTGGAAGTCCCAGTTCTGGCCCCCTGGCCACTCTTGAGTGGGTGTGAGCCAGGCCCTGGAACTTCTGACCCTGCTGGGGAGCCTTGGCCCCTCTTCCCCTGGAGATGTTCCTCTTTAGCTCTGTGAGGCCATGTGCAACATGCTGGAAAGAGCCGTGCTGACCTTGTGGTTTCTCAGGCATGGTCTCTGGCAGTGGGAAGGGGTTGGGGGCAGCTCTCTACAGGTATAGGGAGGCTCTCTCTGTCTCTTCCCAAAGGGATGGGAAGAACACTATTATGTGTAGGGCTGTTTAATTTCTTTGGAAAGGAAAATCTTTTAAACTTAACACCAATTCATGAAAATAAGTAAAAATGTTCAAATATGTTACAGCAAAGAGAAAACAAATCCTTTGTAATTTGTCCCACCAGCCACTGAATACTGCTAAGCAACCGTATACTTTTAGACCAGTGCTGCCTAATAAAAATACAGTGAGCCACGTGTATAATTTTAAGTTTTTTAGTAGTCATTTTTAAAAAATTCATATGAAGTCAACTTAAATAATATAACCCCACATAATCAAGATATTGTTTCAACACATAATCAATATAAAAATTATTAGTGAAATATTTTATATTCTTTGTAGTGAGTCTTTGAAATCTGGTGTATCTTTTACACTTAAAGTTCTTCTTAGTTTGGACTAGCCACAATACAAGTGCTCAGTATCTACATGTGGCTAGTGACTACTGTATTATACAGCACAGTTCTGGAATTTACTTTGTGTATGTGAGTATGTATACGCACACCCTCTCTCTCTCTGTCACCTCTTTAAATGAATCCTAATACTTTGTGAGTTTTTTCCCTCCCACTTAGAAACACAGGCTTTCAAGGGCACTTGCCTTCTTGTAACCCTCAAAGCCAGCTTGGTAAGGAAGGTAACAGTTTCCAGATGAAGAACGTTAAGGAGCTGGCCAGTGCTTATTGCTGAGTGCAGGCACACACACCCAGCTCTGCTGCCCGTGAGGCCTCTGCTCCTTCACTGCCCCCTGCAGGCACCTGGAGTTGATCCAAGACCACTGGGCCAGGTCCAGAATTCACATACCACATGCTTGTGTGCATCCACACCACAGTTTGCTGAGGGAAACAGGTCCATACAGGGGAAGCTACAGACAAAGGCTGCCATACAGGGATGCAGTGTGTAAAACACAAGCACTCCCGACACCCAGCTCAGTGCTTTTTCCACCACACACATCTGTCTTCCCAGGGCTTACTGCTTGTATATGCAGTTAGCCATAGTACAAAAAGGAAGCCAGTCAGGGGTGAACAGAGGCCTCTACTTGGGCTTGTCCTGGGTGCCCCCAAGTCCACAGCTTATCGCCAATGGGAGGCTGATAAGCAAGGGATACAGAAAGGAACATGTGTTGGCTTGGGTGAGGTCAGGACTTGGAAATCTCTGGTTTGTGAAATAATCCTGCCTCCCTTGTGCTAGGGCATGGGTGCATGTGCTACACACCAGGACACTTTTGTGGCAAGAGCCTCCTCATTCCTTAGCAGGTCAGGTTTGTGCAAGCCTGGTTTCATTTTTTTCCCTCCTTCCTCCACACCCAAATTTGTGCCTCAGTTTTTCAGCCTGTAAAATAGGACTGCCTTCTAGGTATGTCATTAGCCTGCTGCTGGCTGTCTCTTACCTCTCTGAATGATGGCTGGGGGTGAACAGCAGACCTTGAATTAACCCTCAGGTAAGAGGGCCAGATTGCTCAAATCACTGCTGACTGGGGCTTTGGAGACTGGGTGAATCCAGAGGAGGGACCTACTCCAGAGAACGAGGGGGTGACTTGGTGCGTGTACTCCTCCAGAGTGCTACTGCCCCGAGGTGGGATACAGTCCGAGATGGTGCTGCCAGAGCAGAGGATTCTAAGCCACTATCCTTTGATTCCTTCTGGGGTCTGGTCTTATTCATCAAGTCCTTGCATTGAAAGGGTTGGTACTGCCTTTGAGATGGCCTGTAAGATTTTACAAAACACTTCTTTATTTATATCTCACAAGTGCCCTTGAAGTGAGTTATAGTTGTCCCCCAATTTCTCCATAGGCTTATAGAGATAAAGAGACCTAACCAGGGTCAGAGTTAAAAACCGGCAAAGTCAGTTTTGTTGTTGTTTTGTTGTTGTTTGTTTTGTCCTTTTCCTCTAAAGCACAACAAGGAAAAAAGTGAGAATAAAAAGAAGATAAGCATCAGTCTTCTTAAGTAAGATACTGCAAGGGATGCACTTAGTAGAGTGGTAGGTCATACTGAGGGCTCAACTGTAGCTCCTTAAACATTTTAAAAAAGATATTTGACTCTGTTGACCTTTCTTTCCAGGAGCTTGGGGCACAGCAGTTTGTCCACTGAGTGGGAGGCCCTCTTGCCAAGGTTGGGGAAAGTGTGTGAGGGCAGTGGCAGCCTGGGAAGGGCAGGGAGTGGAGAAGCTGCTGAGGTTCCCCATTGGCTGCAGCTGGGTTTGTCGTTGCTCTGGGGTATTCTCCACCATCCAGCTCTCCCCTGCCTCACCCCCTGACTGCATCATCACCATGCCATTTTCTGTCTGAGGCAGTAGCTCTACGGAGAGGCTAGACTTGAGGAAGCCCTGAATCCAAACGGGCCTCGGAAGCTTTGATGGCTTGTCATTTTACAGAAAACTGAGACCATCTCTTGGGCAGTCTTGTGGGTGGCACCCAGGGAATCGTGGTGCCCATGCTAGGTCTCTCTTCACTCTGCCTGTTCCTTCAAGAAGCAGCAGAAGCCTCTTTGAATGGTTGGTGCTGCAGGGGTGGAGATTAATGAGGATGAAGCTTGGCAGCACAAGCCCCAAGGCTGACCTGGTGCAAATGCTGTCACTCCTGGTCCTCCAACATAGGTCTTCAGCTTTCCTCCCTCTCCCACACAGCACCAGCCACTGACACACCTGGAGCCCTGAAAAGGCCGGAGAAAGTGCCCAAATGGGGGAGGTGTTGCCCAGAAACATTGTATTTCCTGAAAGTAGGCCCACCCTTCCACTCCACCTTACTGATGAGCTCTTCAGGATAGAGCACAAAACATGGGCATGGGAGAGATAAGGGGCATTAAGCAAACATCCAGGTCTGGGAACCTAACAGCAGGCTTACCACGGAGCTTGTGGTGGAAAAATTTGTCAGTGGCCCTAATCAGATATTGAGAGACATCTATAAACTTCAAGATAAATAGCTAATAAGAGTGCTTACTATACACTAGGTACTTTTCCAAGTACTTTACAAACATCAACTCATTTAATCCTCACAACTGCATTTGGTTAGAAACTATTCCCTTTTACAGAATCCCAGAGTCACTGAGGTAGAAGTAGCAGAGCCCCAGGCCAGTGGAGCCCAGGTTCTTAACCATTGCACTGCTCTGCCGCCTGGTGGGGAAGTAGTGTGATCCTGCTGACATTGGGGAGTGGACAGTTTTCCTGAACCCCAACCCAGTGCTCTGTGCACAGAGGCACCCATTCCATAATTCTCACTTGTGTTTCTGCATTTTGTTCTTCCTGGACCTTGCCTTAATCTTTCAAAACAGCTGGGGCCTGAGGGTTGCACGTCTTGCCTGAGGTGAAACTAGAGTAGCCCCTGGAGCAAAAGAGCACTGAACCCACATCACCTGCATCAGTTCTCACATCAGCTTGTTTCATGGGCTGAACCTTTGGCTAAATTAAATGGTTGTTGAGATGAAGAGTATTTTTCAGTCATTGCCAAATGATAAACACATTTGTGCCTCCCATCCTTTCTCCTGCCCACAGCAGACATTGCTAATTCATCCCAGGCTTTTCCCAAGCCTGTTCCATGCCTGAGGATCCTCAGTACAGCATCGCAGGCAATCCAGATCAACCAGTCATGGGTAGATTTTAAGATTAAAGCCTTTACATAAACAGCCCTCAGAGGATAGGGACTCTATAGTTCACCAGTGCTGCCCCAGTACCTGGCACACAGACCCCTCAATAGCTATGTTACGAGTGGTCAAGTTTCATGATAGGGTGGCAGGAGCCCAGGTCTTGAATCTCAGAAAGCAAGTTGTTAACCTTGGGACATGTCAGGAAGCTTGCTGTGGCTCAGTTCTGTGGTGTGTGATGTGGGGAGAAGTACATTCCACCCATCCTGCCTCAGACTGTTTTTATGAGACTTAGATGCAGTGATGGATGAGGAAGTACCTTAGGAGCTGATTAGTCCTGGTCACCAAGAGTAAGGAAGGGTAATTTACCTGGATGAGTGGTTATGCTCTCCCCTGTGCCCACAGTAGGGCCTGTATAAAATCTCTGCTTTTCCACCTCTCCCACTCCTGCCTGTCTTTTGTCCTGTAGGGTCTCTGCACTTCCTGCATCCTCTCCTTTTTGATCTGCTGGAGGAGGGAGGCATCAGAAGCTCCCGGGCTTGGTGTTGGCCAGAGCCCAGGACACCAGGCTCCAGGTGGGCCCGGATCATTGCCTTTACCAGTTCTTTGATTCCTGGCTGTGCTTTGCACTTCTTTCCCTGTGCTGAGTGGTGACATCCCCACCTGGCAGGTAGCAACTAAATAGTCTCAGAGAAGTGGATTCTGTTACCAGTGTGGCCGCAGTCCACTGTAGTGCCTGCAGTCTTGAACTGGAGCCCTGTGGGGATCTAAAGAAGCCAGTGTTTGTCTCCTGCAGCTGATAGAGGCTTAGGGTGTCCTGGGATTTCAGATCCTTGGGGTCAGATACCTTTCTCAATGTGTGATCTTTGGCTGGCCACGTAGCCTCCTAGTCCCTAAAACTAGGATAGTAGTTCCACCATTGTAAGGAGTAAAAAACAATGCACAAAATGTCCGCAGCAGGAGACCTGAGGTCAGTGCTTCGGGAGGGGTTGCCTTATTATTTTTTTTATTAAGGTATTATTGATACACATTCTTACGAAGGTTTCACATGAAAAAACAATGTGGTTACTACATTTACCCATATTATCAAGTCCCCACTCATACCCCAATTCAGTCACTGTCCATCAGTGTAGTAAGATGGCACAGATTCACTGTTTGCCTTCTCTGTGTTACACTGTTTTCCCCATGATTCCCCACACCATGTGTACTAAACATAATACCCCTCAATCCCCTTCTCCCTCCCCACCTACCCTCCCACACCCCTCCCCTTTGGTAACCACTAGTTCCTTCTTGGAATCTCTGAGTCTGCTATTTTGTTCCTTCAGTTTTGCTTCGTTGTTATACTCCACAAATGAGGGAAATCATTTGGGGGTTGCCTTATATTAGCAGCCCCAGATCTCAGGACATTGGGTGAGCAAACAGCCAAGCTTGGAAAAGAGTGGAGGCTGTTTGGCCTGTGAAGGAGACAGGCGGAGAGTTCCTTCAGAGGCCACATTCTCCTCCTGGCACAGCCATTGTTTGGAACTTGTGAAACTGAACCCCAGGCCCAGCCCAGACTGATCCTCTGTCCCCTCACGTCTGTCAGAATACTCAGCTTGTGGCTTCGTGGCCTGACCAGTCTTGGTTCCTGATGCTGGACTGGTAGGTAAATGGAGGGGGTGAGCTCCTCGTGCGCTCCTCCTCTGGCTGCTCTTTGTGTGTATAATTAAGACATGCAACCTCATGCTCTTGTGAGCCCATTCATTCATGTCTTCATATGTGACACTCTGGACTGGGGATCAGAGTCCAGGGTCCCTTCCTAGCAATCTCAGTTATTGGTTGGCAGTTCAGTTCTCAAACATGAATTGGCATTAGCATGGCACAGGAAACTTGTTTAAAACTGCAGGTGCCCAGGCCCTGCTCCCCTCTCCTTAAACATTTCTGGAACTTGGAGGAAAGCAGGAATCTGCATTTTAAACGAACCCCCCACCTCCCCTGCCATGATATTGCAAGCCTGGTAGCTCTCTGGTCCCAGTTTCTACAGCCATGAAGTACGGGGTTTTCATACTGGCTTCTGCTCAGGAGCTCCAGCTGAGAGGGAGGTAAAGGTGGGGAGTGGGGAGGAGGGAAGGTTTGAGTTCCATTTCCAACAGAACAGCTCTGATATTTTTATTTTTTTTAAGAAACATATATTTTCTTAAAAGACTGTCAATATAAAACAAAAAGAAAAAATAAGAACTCCTGTACACACTACTAGTTTTAAGTGCAACACTGCTTTTAAAATATTAATGCAGTGTTGTGGTTTGGGGTAGTAACCCCTGTGAAGATTAACAGCTGAAAGTCATTGGGTTAAATCAAAATCACTCCAAGTGTGTCCAGAGAAAACCTACTTTAGAATTAATTACCTAGCAGATTCCTGGCCTCATCACCATTCCTGAGCAAAAATCTCTGGAGGGAACAGGACCCAGGAATCTACATTATGATAAGCTCCTCAGACTAAAGATAATTCTCCTACACACTAAAATCTTACGGCTAATGTCCTTGGTAGCAGTGATTTCGAAGGTAGGTTGTTCCCCCCGGAAATCTGGCTTCATGTAAAGTTGTGGTTGGGTGATGAATAAATATAAGGATAAAATCAAAGGATGTTAAGGGTAAAAGGACTGCAGGTGACAGGGAACCCCTGCTCCCCTTTCCAAAGGCCTCTGAATGGAGAAACTGAAGACACCCAGAGGGTAATTCTTGCCAGGTTTCCACAGCAAGGGCTGTAGTACGTATGCCAGGACTGGTGTTTAGTGTCTGGACTCCTAGCCCAGGGCTCAGCTCACTCACTAGCCCATTGTCATGGAACATGAGCAGTGGGCCTTCCTTTCTATGGTGGCCAGATAGAGCAAATAAAAATACAGGACACCTAATTAAATCTGAATTTCAGATAAATAGTGCATAATTTTTAGTACAAGGTGTCCCAGATATTACATGTAACATAGTTACTCTAAAAATTTACTTGCTATTTTTCTGAAATTCAAATTTAATAAGGTGCCCTGAGTTGCTTAATCTGGAGACTGTATTTTTTTTTCTTAGCATTAGAGAGGTTCAAGAATTCCCTCAAATAGGTTTTTTAAAAGCTATCATGCATTTTATGATAGTTCTGTTTAACTGTGTCCTCATTTAAGCTATTAAAGAATCCTGTAAGCTAGCAACTGTCATGAATCTCTTTCAGAGTTTCAGAAAAATGAGAGGTTGAGTCTGACTCTAGGATTTTTCCACATAAGGTGCCCTTCTACCTCCTCATGAACCTGCTTGCTTGGCTCTCATTCCTGTGTGACCCAGTTACTGCCTGTCTGTTACAAGCTGCATGTGAGGTTGGTCTGATTTGACCATCTTCCCTGGCCTTGTGAGTTACTTATTTGATCATGGCTGGTGGTTAGAGCATCTTCAAGTGGACTCCAAAGTTCATGCTGCTTTGTGCTCTAAGAGGCAGTGGCCTAGTAAATAGGTGGTGGGATGGGTTTGCATGAGGGGTCAGGCCCCTTATATTTGCTGAAGGGAAAGGGGAGTGGAATAGTGTGCCTGCCAGTTCCTCGAGGGCATCTGGGCAGGGGTGGGGGGGTCTGTAGGTGGGCAGCCCGTCTCCACATTCACTGTGTCCCAGGGCTCTGCTCTTTCCCAGTGAGGTGTAACTAGTAGCAATGAAGGGGCCCCCAAGGCTGCCCCAACCTCATCAAGAAAGGCAGATGAGCTGCTTCTGGGAGGCAGGGCCATCCTGGTTGCCCTGAATCTCGGAATTCCAACTCCTCATTTGCTTCTGGGATATCTGGCAAGTCTCTCCCATTTCTGTGGAGTTTTTCGGTTGCTAAATGTTCCTGGCCTGCAGGGCTTGAGCCAGTAGGGCCTGGTCATTTCAGACAGTAGGAAACAGGGTGAGTGAGGGGGCCCAGTCCGCCATACCAGGTAGATAACTGCCTGGGGCCTGTATACCTATGTCTTCCCAAGAAGCTGAGAGGTCAGCCTACCCTGGAGAAATGCGAAGAAGAAAAGTTGGTGGAAGTGCCCCCCCTGTACAGATCCAGTGCTTTTCTGTTGTGTATTTCAGTTGCATGTGAGAAGTCATTTTCTTAAAATTGGAGGGATGATACCTGAGGCCCTGCCCTCCACCCTGTGAGTAGGTGTAGTGGTGCACAGAGTGTATTTTGTTGTGGGAGAAAATTGGCTTCCCCACATGCCAGAAAAGCTCTGGATCTGGAGCCAGGGACTCGATGTTCAGTGCCAGCTCCACAGGCTTTCAAGGTCACCGGTCACCTTGGGCACACCCCAGGCCTCAGTTTTCCCATCTATACAAGGTGATGCTCAAGTCCCTTTTGAAGTAGAAGATGCCCTAGATTAAGGACAGTTAAAATGGGTTTGCATTATTGGAGGTAATGGGTGACCACCAGGGACAGAAAAACCAGCGTAGAGGTCAGCAGCCTCCCACATCAGTACAGTGGGGCAGGCTGCAGAGCATTGCATGTGCCTAGCAACCTTCCTGAGATGTGTGGCTCCTAAAACGAAGGGCCCAGATGCCCAGTAATTGGGCTGTCTCTGAGGGCCTAGGAGAGCATGTGTGAGCCCACAAGCAAGCCCGTAAGCGGAATATCATTCATAGAAGAGTTTTTAAAACTATAAATTAATTAATTATGAAGCAGGAATTTCTCTTCAATATCTACTTTATGCTTGTATCTTTACGTGAAAGCTCAGAGCAACATCAAGCCTGTGTTCAGAGGTGGGGCCTCGGCTGCTCTTGAGTGGGTGCTGCCCCATTAGCTAGTTGGTGCGTGTGTTTTCCATTTCCCCAGGGTTGCCAACCACCTCATTATGGTATGGCTTGGGGTCTGGAGACTTATGTCTGGGACCTCTGGGGAGTTGTGTGCTGTTTTGCCTGCAGCATACCCTCTCTGTTTCCCACAACTGACTCTTGGTTGGTGTGTGGATTGAAGCACACTGTTCCAGATCAGAGGAGAGTAGAGCATAGATCTAAACTCTAAAGGCTTGCAGCTGCTGGACTGCATAACTGTGTTTTCCATTTGTAATGCAAAGGGGGCAGTTAATCTCTCTGCTGTAGAAGTTCTTTGAGAAGCACCTATACCTATGTAAATTCCTTTTTCAGTAAATGTTTACTGTGGGTCTGCCATGTACAGGCTGCAGTCCTGGGTTCCAAAACCCGGTGGGCAACAAAGAAGAGATTCCTACCTTCCTGGAGCTCCCAGTCATTCTCTACATAGGGTGTGTTGTAGGCTGATGAAGCCCATGAATGGGTTAGGCTGTGCCTGGGTTTCTATCCCAGCTCTGCTACCTAGTAGCCTGGTGACCTTGGACAAGTCATTTAGCCTCTCTGAGCCTGTTTTCTTCATCTAGAATCTGGGAATTAACACTATCATACCTACCTCCTGAGTGGTTGTGAAAAGTACATAAGCTGCCTGTAAAGAACTTGGCACCTTGCAGGGCATGGTACAGGCTCAGTAATTGATTAGTCTAATGGGGTTAAGATAGACACAAATGCATCCATTTCAGGGGCTGGTGAGTTTTCTGAAACCCCAAATTATGGATTGAATTAGAACTTTATCCAGATTTTCTAGTTGGGTAGCAGTTTACACTGGGCAGTCAGGGAAAACATCCTTGGAAGAATATATGCTGTGACCTGTGAATACTGTCACACAATATATACTGTATGACCTTGGGCAAGTCCTTTCCCTGTTTCATTTTCTGGACAACTGGAATAATAGTGTCTTTTTAAGGCAATTAAGTGAAATCACACATGGAAAGCAACTTAGACCAGATTTTGGCATCTAAGCACCCACTAAAAGGTGGTTAGTATTATTATTATTATTGTTCTAACTAGAACCAAATGTGCCCCTCAGCTGGGTTGGGGAGCTGGTGCTTGGAGACCAGGGCCTTCACTAGCTACTGATACATTTCAGCTTTGATGATTACTAAGTAGCATGTGGGCAGGACTTTAGGGACTGGTACCAGCAGTGTGGGTGGCCACAGCCACCCCAGAGCAGCAGGGTCCATGTCTGGGCAGGGAGAGTAGGGACCCTGGGCCACCACAGGCTAAAGATAGTGGACCGGGGCTGGGCTGGGCCGGTGGTGTCATGTGACTGGAGCCCTGCTGTCCCTCCCCTCCTCCCAGGCCAGGGGCTGTAGACTCTCCACTCCTGGGCTGGCTGCTGACCAGCAGCTTCCTTTGAGCCGAGCCTCAAGATGGTCTGACCTTATGAAGCTTTTCCTTCCTCTCTTTCTGCCCACTCCTCCCACAAGGAGGCCCTTCAGCCCCCTCTTTGTTTCATCTGCAGGTCTGGGGGATATCAGGGTGGGAGAGGCCTCTGAGAGGTGGCGGCAATGACAGCAGCTAGAACTGGTGAACAAGGTGAGGAGGGTTGACACGGGCAGGAAAATACTCTTTCCTCTGTAGAAGTGGTGCTGGGGGTGTTAGGATCAGTGGGGTTGGGTGAAAGGCCTTTGGTACCCAAGCTCCTTTTCCATGACTCCACCCTTCCCCAGGCTGTGACTGCTGAGAATATACCAGGTTTTTCAGATCTGCCCCTAGGCTGGCCTGGGAGGGAGAGGCACAGGTGGGATATGCAACTGAGACTCCCTTTCCTGCCTGCCTAACCCTCTACTTAGATGGTTTCACTGCCTTCCACAGTTGGGGTCCCTGGCTGCAGCTCAGGCAGATGGTGGTGGCCTTACCCATTTCAGGAAGCTAAGGATGGAGGCAGAATCCATGCCAGCTCCCACACCCCACCCCTGGCCTTCTGCTGTTGTCCCCAGGAACTTTGTTGGGGGCAGAGGCGGGAGTGGACGAACTGGGAGGTGGGCCCAGAAGCAGTGTCTGTTTCCCTGCAGTGGGTCTGGATTTTCCTCATTGTGTAAAATGATACCCCTGCATAGATTCGTCTGGGAGCCAGCAGAGCCTAGAACACTTATTTCTGCCCAGGGAGGGCTCAGGCTGAAGGTTGAGGGGTAAGGCCATAGCCTCAGGAATTAGCAGTTGGAAAGCAAAGCCTCTTTTCTTCTCTGGTGTGAAATCATAGAGATGGGTGTGCCATTCATTAAACAAATGTCAGCTCCTTTGCCAGGCCCTGAGCTAGACACTGGGATTACTGCTGCAAAAGCAGCCTGCTTTCCACCCTCAAGGAGCACATAGTTGGATTGGACGCGGGGGTGGGGAGGGAGTCAAAGTGCTGTTGCAAGCACGTAGCAGGGGAACTTCATCTGGTAGCTGGGAGGACACCCCAAGGAGGTCAACCTAATGTAATGGTCAGACAGGACAGCAGATGGGTGAGTGTGAACTCAAGTAATGCAACTCCTAAGCGTAACAACTTACCTTGTTCTCCAAGGTAGGTGTTCTTCGTAACCAGAGTAAGCTCAGCCTTTTCAGATGCCATTTGCCAGTAGATGGTGCCAGTCCCCAAATAAACATTTGGCCTTTCCCATTGTCCTGGCACTAAGCCCTGGAATCTAGTATTCCTCTCTGGCCACCCACTGGCAGTTCTCTGAGCTTCTTCTTTCATCCAGCTCAGCCCTGTCTCACCTGTCCCCAGAACTGGTCCCTCAGTTTGAGTTCTAGCTTCTCCCTTCCTTGTACCAATTCTTTTTACTACAACTGAGGAGTCTGACTCACCCACATGCCTTCTCTTTCTAAGCCTTCACTGGTTTCCCATTGGCTGACCAAGTCCTGGGTAGTTTTTAATTCACAAACTCATCGGCTTTAGGATCTTCCTGGAACGACTCAATATAGAAAATATGTTTTTATCTGGCTTTGTACTGGGTGTTTATGGTTCAGCCTCTTCAGTCTGAAGAGACTCCTTGGGGCCAGGCTTTCCTTTTCTAACATGCCAAGTGACTGAATTTCTTCAGCTGAAAGGGAACCCTAGGTCCTCCTCTCTCCCCTGACCTCCTCTCCAGATTGTCGCCAAAGCCTCCCTGGAGACTGGGGTAAATTCCTTCTCCTTTCTTTCCTCTTCCCTGGGGAAGCCTGCCTTGGAGCCTAGCCTGTCTCTGGAGGGCAGTGTCCAGAAGTAGAGCCAGGATAGGGGTTGGGAGAGACGGGCTCATTTGTAATCTGAATCAGTTAATGGAGCCCATTGAGCCCCAAGAGTTTTTTCCACATACTATGCTGCTTTTTATATTGAGAGATGATTGGATGGTTTCTTTCTTCCCTTAACAATGAGTATAAGGATTGCTTGGAAATATTAAGCTTTCCTTGTGAATTTGAATTGTAGTAATTAGCTCTGTTGAGCATTTACTGTGTTCTTACTATGCTCTATGCAGTTAACTGGCACCGCAGCCTTATGAAATAATGACGACTTCAGTTTTACAAATGAGAAAACAACTTCAAAGAGGCTTTGGAAGGGGCAGACTGTGTAGGTACTCCAACCCAAATACATCACATAGCAAAGTTCATGTGTGTAACAATGGGCTGTCTTGCTTTCCTAGACAGTATTTGAATGAATGGGTGTTACACGCTTGAGAGTTGAGGTTGTGTTGTCAGCAACTCCACTTTATAGAGGAGCTGCCTTCTCTGCTCCCACCACCCCACTCATTCCCTCTCTGTCCTGTCACCCCTTAGCACCTACTTTCTGTCCCCTTGTTGGCCTGTTACTTAGCCATAGTGGTTTAGCTCCCAGCTCCTCTCCACTCTCCATAATCTTAAGTAAAAACAGCTCGCCTTGCAGATAGAGCTTCACAGCAAGTGTCCTGGTGCCCCACAGCCACACACACAGATTCTGTGTGCTTTGTTTAATGCACACATGCATTTGTGGGTTTGGGAAGCCCATTGGACCCCTAGAACTGGATTCAGTACTGGCTCCTGGCTTGGCTGACTGTGGTCCTGTGGGCCAGAATGTGGCTTTTCTTCTTTTCCAGATACACATTAACCCCTGACTTGGCCTCAGTCCGGGAGAAAGGCACGTTCTTAGGGCCTTTGGCTGCCAACCTCCTCCATGACTACCTAGAAACCTGTCCCTTCTGTCAGCTATTCTGTACCAGGAAGCACCAGGGAAGAGCCCTAGGATTGCATTGGGAAGGATTTTTGACCCATTCATTTGACCCACCAGTGGATGCATGGGATTTCTGGTGAGCTGGAGGAGCACTGGACAAACAGCTGATGCTTCAACTCCTGTCCTGGCTCTTCTTCCGGAAAACCCCTTACCCTTTGGGGGCCTCAGTTCCCTATCTGCAAATAAAGAGGATTCAAACCATGGTCTTACATTCTACAGCTGCTTTCTTGGGCAGACGCAGGGTGGTGAGTTTAGCGTTTCTGAGCTGGGCTTGGGTCAGTGGCTGCTGGCCCAAGTTCTGGAAGGCAGAGGTGAGAGGAGGGGGCTTGTTCCCTGATTTGACTGGGATGGTGCTGGACATAGGGACTAGCACCTGCACAAAGGGTTGGTTTTCACTGGGAGCCATTTCAGATGGGAGGCCCTGTATATTGTGGAGCTGTTGTATTGTATGAATGTGTGTGTGTTGGTTCCCTAGTATCTGAGAGGGGACCCAGAAGGGGATGTGTAACTGAGGTCAGAAAGCCTTGTCTTTTTTCTGGCATCCTGCAAGGCCTGACAGTAGCTCACCTGAGCTTTCCTGGCTTTCCCTAGGCCCCATGGGGTTTCTAATACATCTAGGAATTTTGCTTAAAGCCAGAAATAGTTCTCTCTCTGGTGGCTTTCTCTGTCTCTCTGGGGGACTTTGTTTTTCCTTGGAGTCGGGGAGACCTTAGGCCCTAGCTGGGAGCAGAGCAAGAACGGCACTGTGCATCCTTGGGGCAGAGGGAGGGTAGCTAGTTATGAGGCTTTTTCAACACATTTCACACAGGACTAGTTGAAGAAAATTCCTGTGTATGCCCAGACTAGACACATTCCCTTGGTCAGCTTGGGATTGGTTGGGTGGGGAGGGAATCAGTGGGGTATTTTAGTGGCAGGAAGGTTCTCCCACTAATTGGAGACTGAACTTTCAATATTTTACCCTGTCTCTATGTGACCTTGGTGAACAAAACATCCATCAGGGTGATCATAAGATCCGACCAATTTTGAAAAACGTTTTGTTATTTTTATTAGAAGAAATTGACAATGACCTGAAAAACTGTGCCTCACCTTTTAGAGAAAAGTCTTCAGGAGCACCTTGCCCCGGGAACCTGATTCCCTTTTCCAGCTTGTTAATCAACTTGGTGTCACAGGCCTTTTGGCCTGCCCCTTCCCTGTAGTATGCTGGAGTGCTGTTGTGAGCTGGAGGATGGGTCCCTTAAGAAGCGTTCATGGCCATAGCTCAGGTATAATCCAGGGAGATGATCCAGGCAGCCTGATCACAGGACTGGGTGGTATTAGGCTTCTCTGGGCCAACCCAGGATTAGCAAGAAAATTGGTGTGAAGTATCTCTCAGAGCCTACAGTCTCCATCCTCTTGGGACTGAGAGATTTTCTGGTTCTGCACTGCCGATCACTGGGGGTGGAGGGTGTTGTGGTCTGGATTCCAGAGCTCCACCTCTCAGGTCTTGAGAGAGCAGTGGCTCTGGTTGGGAGTGCAAGCCAAGAATGCCGTGGCCTCACAGTTAGGAGGACAAGGCAAGGACTCTCTCTGCTCATTAAGGGAACACGGGTCTGGTCAGGGAGAACATTTTTTGAGCCAGCTGGACAAATTTCTCTGCTCAGGGACTGGGAGCAACTCGCCTGGCATGGTTGGCCAGCAGTGGAGGCACAGTGATGGGAGAGAAGTGGGTGAGCTGGGGGAGGAAGGGTTCAGAAACCTTTGTTCTTCAGAACTGTTTTAGGAAAACAAGTTGTAGGTGTAGAAAGGACCCAGACCTTTAGAGCCACTTCCTTTAAAAAAAGTTTTCTTTCTAAAAAGCCCATGTCTGTCTTTGTTGAAACTACTGGAGAATTCCAAACAGAAATCACTGTAAACATACTACTTAAGTTGTGATAATAATTACATATGTCCTTCCAGCGTTCTTACTGTATATATATATATGCATATATACATTTTTTGTTTTACAGAAATAGGGAAACTTCTCATTTATTGTGTTTATCTTTTCACATCAGTAGAGATCATTATCTTTTTAATGACTACTCTAAAAATTGTTAAACTTTAATTTACTTAGCCAGTTCCCTAATATTGGACTTGTAGGTTGTTTTCAATTTTTTTGAAGTTAAAAACAGCACTTCCACTGTTATTGAACATCTTTATACGACTTTTAAATCCCTGTCTAATTTGTATTATTGGGACAAATTCCTAAAGGCAGAGCCATTGCTTCAAATGGAATCTCATCCTTTGGAAGCTTGGAAGGCAGACAGATCTTTCATGAGTGGCTAACCCTCCTAGTGACCACAGGTCATTGAGGACAGAGTGGCCATGGTGTGGGGGGCGGTTAGAAGTTCCTGGACTCATTGATTGCCCACTAAGTATTTTTATCTCACCTTCCCTGTGATCACCAGACCAGGTCAGCTCACACACTTCTAGTGTGTTAGAGCCAGGGAGGGTCTTTCAGACCCGTCCTTTATGGAACCTGCTGTACTGCGGCCTGACTCAGTCTACCAGGGACTTTCCCTTTCCAGGCCTCAGTCACTTTGTTAGGAGGGTGTAGAGCTGTGCAAGCCCTCCCACCTCAGAGTTGAGTTCGTGGGGTTTTGGTTGCTGGTTGTTACCACTTTCTATAATTTCTTCAGAAAGATGGGTAAAATTGTTACTGGTGTTTGAGCATGTTCTCCCCCTGTCCACCATTGCATCCCTCCTGTGGTAGCCTACAGGATGTTTGGTGGCGCAGAGCTGGTGATGAGGGTGAGGAGCTAGCAGTGACCCCCTCCCAAGGGCTCTGCGTGACCATCTTTCCCTTCTTATCCCCTCAGAACATTCTGTTCCGGCCAAGGTGGTGAGGGCAGCAGTTCCTAAACAGCGCAAAGGCAACAAGGTAAGGAGTTGGAGTGGGCAACCAGAGGGGACTTTCTGGAGGTGATGGCTTCTCTCCTGTTCTAGTGAGTGCTTCTGAGCTGCCAGGTAGTTCTGGATCCTCTCTGAATAGCGAGGGAGCCCATTCTGGGCCTCCAGTGTGGGTGGTCCTAGTGGACAGATGGATTTTTACCTCTGATAGCTCAGTGGAGCTGAATTTCGGATGAGGGGCTGAATGGCAGAGGCAGGGTCACCTCAGGGCCCTCATGGAATCTGCATTGCAGGTTGGTGACTTTGGAGATGCCATCAACTGGCCCACACCTGGAGAGATAGCCCACAAGAGTGCACAGGTGAGTCTGTGGGGAGTGACGGGCAGCTTTCAGTGCTATCTGCATATACACATGGGGCTTCTCAACTTTCACAGCCTCAATCTTACCTTTCTCAATTTTTTAAGGGGAGTGGTTGGTATAATAGAGGCAACATTGAAATTGCTAAGAATCATCATCATTTGCACCCGTGCTCTTGTGTCAGGGACTGCCAAGTGCTATCCAACATTTCATGTAACCCCTCATGGTTACTCCAGGATAGGTCCTTTGATAATTCCTATTTTACAGATAAGGCCACTGGAGCTGGGAGAAGTTAATAGCTAGCCCTTGATGGCCAAGTGGGGATTGGGTCAAGTGTGTTGTATTATACCAGAGCCTGTGTTCTCCATCACTACCCTTGGGTTGCAAGTGAAGCAGGAGAAAGTGTCAGTAGGCCAGGTACCCACCTCCAGACCACATGTCTTACGGAAGCTTATGTAGTTCTCCTTCGTTCCAGTGGAGAAGGGACTCCTGATCGGTCCTCACCTTCCCATGCTTCTGTTCTGTGGCCATTGGCCTTCAGTTCACAGACAAGGTCTGTGTGGAGGCCAGGGGCCAGCATCTCTTCCATCCCCCCGACTGCCTGGATGATGGAGTCCTGTTATAGGGAGTAACCATTTGGGCCCAGTAGGCCTAGCCACTCTATCCTGGTGGTTGTCTCTATCACTTAGAGACTCTAGGAAGCTGGAAAGACGGGTTATCTCCCATCTCCTGACTGACTGACCACACTTTCCAGTGAAAGCTTCTCAGGCGTGAACACAGGGCCTTAGAATTCATCCAGTCCAACCTGCTGTTGCATGCTCCAGCTGCTTTTGCCCTTTCTGCTGATAGGGAGCTTCCTTCCAGCCCATCCCAAGAGGCTCTTAGACTCACCTCACCTCCTGTTACTTTACTTTCCACTGCAGCCGCAGTCCCACAAGTCTCAGCCTGCCCGCAAGCTGCCACCCAAAAAGGACATGAAGGAACAGGAGAAAGAGGGGAGTGATAGTAAGGAGAGCCCGAAAACCAAATCGGATGAATCAGGGGAGGAGAAGAATGGGGATGAGGATTGCCAGCGAGGTGGGCAGAAGAAGAAAGGTGAGTGACCTGGAGCACCACTGGGGAGAAGGTGGCAGGGCGGAAGTGTGAGCTCTCAGAATGTGGGGGCTGCTGGAGGGGTGTCGGGCTGACTAGCAGTGCCCAAAACAGGTGAGGTCCCCACCTTAGAGTATTCTGTGTGTCTTGCTGTTCTGCGGGCCCATGTAAGATCTCGTTAAGAGTTCCTGTCACTCTGAAGTGGTCACAGTACAAGTTTGGCAGCTGTAATAGAGATCCAACGTCACAGCGGCCTGAACCAGACAGAAGTCTGTTGCTCTCAGCTGAGAGCTTGGTGCAGGCAGGCCAGGTCTAGGATGGCAGCCTTCCCTCCTTTCATCTTGCTGTGGTGTGTTGGCTCCTCTTGTCCACGGTGGCTCACTCTTTCCTTCTCTTTCCAGCCCATGGGATGGGAGAAAGGGAGAGTGGCCCCCTTCCTTTTAGGGTACTCAGCCTGGAACTGACTCCTTTCACTTAGCTCTTGCAGGCAGAATATTGGCATGTGTCTAAGGGGAACCTAGAAGTGCGGTCTTGATTCTGTGCAGCCATGTGTCTGGCTCCAGAAGGGGGTTCTCTGACCATGGAGCCATCAGTATTGGAGTCAGCAGGAGTGTCCATCACACTGAGGCCCATGGCCTCCTTGTTTTAGAGAGGAAAATGAAGTCCCAACATGGGAAAGGAATTTGCCCAAGGTCACTGGGTGGTGAATGAGGCCTGAAGCTCCAGGCAGGGGAAGAAGGGTTGCGGGTAGGAATGGCTGGGAGGGACCTTTCCTTCAAGGCTTCTCATGTGCCTATGCTGCCCTCCAGGGAACAAACACAAGTGGGTTCCGCTACAAATTGACATGAAGCCTGAAGTGCCCAGAGAGAAGCTGGTCTCACGCCCTGCTCGCCCACCAGAGCCACGACACACACCTGCCAGCCGTGGAGAGATCAAAGGTATGAACTGCCCACTGTGAAGGGCCTGGGTATGGGGGTGTCCCTCAGGCCTGACCCAGTGTCCCTTCTCCCCACAGGATCTGAGCCTGCCACCTACATGCCCGTGCCCATGGCTCCCACCACCCAGGCCTGGCAACCAGAGACCAAACCGGAGCCCACCTGGCACGACCAGGATGAGACATCGAGTGTGAAGAGTGATGGGGCTGGTGGGGCGCGGGCTTCCTTCCGTGGCCGTGGACGGGGGCGTGGTCGCGGCCGGGGTCGCGGCCGGGGTGGCACTCGAAGTACGTGAGGCCCCTTTGGGCTCCGGGATGTCCAAGGGAGTGTGGTGGGGACAATGGGCAGGGATTTCCTCTCCCTCATGGCACCTGTTTCCCCCATAGCCCATTTTGACTACCAATTTGGCTATCGGAAGTTTGATGGTACGGAGGGGCCTCGTACCCCCAAGTATATGAACAACATCACCTACTACTTTGACAATGTCAGCAGCACTGAGCTTTACAGTGTGGACCAGGAGCTGCTGAAAGACTACATCAAGCGCCAGATGTGAGTGGATGAGGCACCTTCTTGGAGAGAGGGGAAGTGGGGTGGGAGCTGCCAGGGGATGTCAGCTGGGCAGAGTAGGGCTAGACAGGCCCTTCCGGTACTAGCAACAGTTGCTACCCCTCAGTGAAGCTGAGAAAGATAAATTCCTTATCTTTCAAGCTAATTTTTTTATAAAGTTATTGTTTGTTACAGAAGTCATACCATATTTACCTGAAGAAAATTAGAAATTACCAGAAAAAGGAGAGAAAATGTCTAGATGCCAGCTCCTTCTCTGCTTCTGTTTGTAATGACAGCACTGTCAGAATGCTACAAACACGGAGTCCTCACTATTGCCGAGGCTCAGTGCTACGTGCTTTACAGGCACTCTCTTTATTTAATTTCTTTATTTAATTAAGCAGTTGTCTACTTAATTCCTATGAGCTGGGTCTTAGCCCCATTTTATAGATGAGCAAACAGGCCCAGTAACTTGCCCAGAGTCTCATAGCTAATAAGCAACAAGGTACAGATTTGAATCTATTTCTACCTGATTGCAAAACATTAGCTCCAAACCACTCCAGTACGGTGTCTTCTCAGCCCAGTGGGGGAGTCATACAAGGAAATAGATAATTTCAGCTATGTGGTGTTTCAGGAGCAGAAGGGAAAATGACCAACAATCTTGGAACTGGGTTTTAAAGGAGGATGATGAGTTTGCCAGGCATACAAAGAGGCTGAAGGGCAGAGGGAGTGGTTTGGCCCAAGGTTAGGTAGCCATGAAAGGATAATATCTCTTTGCAGCCCTAAATACAGCATGTTCAGTAGGTTCAGGGTAGGTCAGAGGTGTGTGAGGTCGCTGGGGTGTACAGAACAAGGAAGACATACTCCTGATTGATGCAGTACTCATGGCTATCCTCTCCACCTAGTGAATACTACTTCAGCGTGGACAACTTAGAGCGAGACTTCTTCCTGCGACGGAAAATGGATGCTGACGGTTTCCTTCCCATCACTCTTATTGCTTCCTTCCACCGAGTGCAGGCCCTCACCACTGACATTTCACTCATTTTTGTGGTACGTCTCCCTCCCCGGGGCTGGGCTGCAGGGGAAAGAAAAGTCCTTACTTCTGGAGCTTGAGTTAGGGCCAATGCAGAAAACTCCCAGAGTCCCATCTGATTACTTGTGCTGAAGTTCCAAGGCTTATCCAGCCTCATTTCCTCCCTTCATTGCTCTTTTCTCTCCCTTTTAATATGGAAGATTTCAGGCATTTAGAGAAGTAGACAAAATGGAATAAAGAACCCATTGCCCAGCCTCAGCAATTTTCAATCCATGCCAGTCTTACTCCATCTGTCCTCTTAGCTGTTTCCCTGCCCAAATTACTTTGAAGAAAACCTCAGTTAACCTGACATTTCCTCTGTGTTTTAGTGTCTGTCTCTAAGATAAAGACCTATTAAGAAACATAATCACAATATCATTATCACGTGTAAAAATATTAATAATTCCTTAATATTACCAAATGTTCATTCTATTGAAAATTCACCCTGCTTGTAAAAAAAATTTTCTTTTAATAGTTTATGAGAATCAGGATCCAAATAAGATGGGTAAATTACTTTATTAAGTCTCCCCTCCCCCTCTCTTTGCACTTTATTATTTGAATAAACTGGGTTGTATGTCTTGTAGAATTTCCCACAGAGTACAGGGGCTTCATTTAACATGTTCTTCTGAACGCCATATATTTTTGTAAACTGGTGATCTAGAGGCCTGATCGCATTCAGGTTTTGCTGGTTTTTTTCTCCCCTCCTTGTAAAGAATATAGATAATGATAATATTCGCCTAGGCGGCACATAGCATTTCATTTCATCTCTCTTGTGGTGTAAGCTGCTATTGGTGATCACTGCCTGTTATTTCATTAGGGATTGCAAAGTGGTGATATTCTAATTCTATCAATCTGTCTTCACTTGTTAGAAGGAAATTTGCCTCATCAACTACTCAGTCACCAAGAAGTATGGTTTGTATGGAAAGGGCAGATAAATGCTCGATCTTTCCCTTTTTTGACTAGTTTTCAGAATTGAACTGACCCTTAATAAACTTCAAAGGTGACCAGTGAGGTTTGGGTTTTTTTATTTCACTGTCATCTAGTATCATTACAAACTTACAGATTCAAACATATTTATTTCAATCGATTGCAGTTAATATGCTGAAAAAAAATTGTCCTGTCTTTGGCCAGTGGGTCCCTGGTTCATCTTGTACATCTACTGCCCCAGATCTGGAATTGGCCATGTTTTTGCGGGAACTAGGTCTTCTATTTCAGGAAAATGGTATTTATGGTATTTAGACGCTAAAGTCTTTGAGTTATAGGGGTGTTTGTTGATACTTTATTGGTTATTATTTCTAGAATTTTGGTTTTTTTTTTAAATACATCATGCTATTAGACTGCTGTTTTCTATTAAAATTGAGAACTACACAGTCTTTAGTTAGCCCCAATGATCTTTTATTTGTAACTACTTCTTTCTCCCATGCCAAAAATCTTCATACCTAATGACATCAACCTAATTATTAATTTGTTCTATCATTTATACATTATTATACACAGTTCATTACATTGTTCTTGTAATAATACCTCTACTACTAAAAACAGGTCTTTTCTATTTATGCACTCAAATGACTATTTTCAATTTATTTGAAATAATCTTTTATGGTTATCTCTTTAACTTGAAGGATATTTTAATTTTTTTTAATTGTTTGAAAATTCTGCTCTCAAGTTAGAGATTGCTTCTCCCCCTTCTTCTGTGATTTCTATTTTGTTTTACATTTATAAAAGTCCAGTTTAAAACTCACCTTTTTTGCTTTCTTCCCCTATAGCCAACCTTTTCTGAGTCCTTCCATTAAAAAAAAATGAGCAAATGCTTCTATATGTATTGGTATCCTTCCCCTTACATAGATAAATGATAACATATAACACATTTCTTCACCTGTTTTATTGTTTTCACTTAAGATAGCTGGGAGCTAACTGCATAGTAGTATATAATAGAAAGATACTTCCGTTCTTGTTCTAGTTGCATATCTGTCTGTTTCTGTTTTTGCCTGTGCATCTGGTGTAGGTACTCGAAACAGGTTGGCTGGCCCAAAGGGCAGGTGCATGTGTCGTTCAGCCGGCGGTTGCCCTACTCCCTTTCTTCAGGGGTTGTGTCTCTTGCATTCTCACCAGCCTCTTTCCCCATCCTCACCCACAGAGTATGTTGTCACATGTTGAAATGTTTTCCTCTTCCATTTAAAAGATTTTTAAAAGAAAATTCCCCTCCCCTCTCTACTCTTTACCTTTTCCCCCAGAAGTGAAAACACTCAGAGCAGCTTACCTGTGAATCCTAGAAATGTGTGTGTATTTGTATGTTTTTAACTTAAAAATTCAAAACTGCCTTGTTGCAGCTCTTTCTACCTCAGTATACGTGAAGACTTTTTTTAAATGTCTGGGTAGTGTTGCATTGAGTTGGATGTGCCATAATTTATTTAAATTATCTATGTGGTGGCAAGTTAGGTGGTTTCCAGTTTTTTTCTATTACAGGCAATGGTGCTGTGAATGACCTTTTATCACATCTTAAACATATTGTCAGCTCTTTGTGCAAGTATTTCTCTGGGGCAGATTACTGAACCTGGAATGGCAGGACCAAAGGGCAGCTGTGTTTTTCATGTTAGCACCCTCCTAAATGTTTGAACATCTCATTTGTCCACTAGTCCTGGAACGTGGTGTCAGTTTTTTTAATACTTCTGCCAACACAGCACTCATACCTGAGCTCGTGGGGGCCTAGTCAGTCTTCCGGTTTCTAAGATCTCAGTCCATCCAAATCATTCGAATGCATCCTCTCCCTCCTCCCCCGCTCCAGGCCCTAAAGGACAGCAAGGTGGTGGAGATTGTTGATGAGAAAATCCGAAGGAGAGAGGAGCCAGAGAAATGGCCTCTTCCTGGTCCTCCGATAGTTGATTATTCCCAGACTGATTTCTCCCAGCTTCTCAATTGCCCTGAGTTTGTGCCCCGCCAGCACTATCAGAAGGAGACAGGTAAGTGCCCTGCTGGCGTGTGGATGCATCCCTGTTGCCCTGGTCTTCTGGCCAGCAGTCTTTCTTGGGTCAGGAGGAGGGCTAGCAGGATGAAGATTTCACCTTTCTACCCTCCAGAGTCGGCGCCTGGCTCTCCCCGTGCCGTCACCCCAGTGCCAACCAAAACAGAGGAGGTCAGCAACCTAAAGACCCTGCCCAAGGGGCTGTCTGCCAGCCTGCCTGACCTGGATTCTGAGAACTGGATTGAAGTGAAGAAGAGGCCTCGGCCTTCCCCGGCACGACCCAAGGTGGGTGAGGCCTGTCACTCACCCTGGGTCCTAGGGGCTGGACTGGAGCTCTTAAGGGGGGCATCACATAGACACACGGCTCTGGGCTTTGAGGGACTGGTGTGGGACTCAGGGTTGTAATGTGAGCTGAGGTCCCCAGTGACTTCAGGGAAGCTGATGGGCCTGTTTCTGTGTCCAGTGTAAACAGGCAGGGGATACTGCTTTGGGCAGCCCTTGCTGTGTAAGGTCTTGGGTGGCATTTTCACAGGAGGAGACCATGCAGCCTCTGGCAGCAGTGTCCCATGTTTTTTGATGCTTGGCTTTTCTTTTTCCCCCATCCATATCCCTGGGGCTGCATTTCAAGTGCCTTTCCCCAGAATGTGTCGTCATTGTCCCCTATGCCCCTCAGGCCCTCTGAAGAAGGAAGGGAGAGGGAGCAGATTACAGCCTGGATGTAAAGTTAGTCTAAACTAGAGCACAGATCCCTTGTCCCTGCTGGCTGGTGACCTTGGGAAGCTTGCTTCAGTTTCCTCATCTTCAGATGAAAGGAAGGAGGAGTTAGACTCCTTTAGAAATAGTAAAGGAATATACAGACAGTACAAACTGAGCCCATTGTTAGAGAAATGTTGCATTTTCAAGCTAAAATTGCTGCCCCTTCTCTAGGAGCAGACTTGCTCCATCCCTCACTGCCCTCCCAACCCTCTTCAGAGTTCTCCTTGGTCTGGGGCTTGTGAGGAGGCCTCAGAGATGACCTTGGACTTTGTGGAATTCTGTGCTCCCTGTTCCATTGTACCACTGTGACCGCGTCCCTCATCTCCTTCTTCCCTGCCTGTTCATACCCCGTTTTCCCTGTCTGTTCTGCCTGTGTTCCTTCAGAAAGTGTCAGGGATCAGGCCAGAGTCATGAGAAGAAAGGTAGTAAGTGCACAAGGACCTTACAGGATCCATGCCTACAGACTATGAAGGCTTTGGGGAGGAAGGAGCCAGGGTTAACCCCCATTCTGGAAGAGCTCCCACTCCCACCTGGTCCGTCTAGAACCTTAAAAGAGAATAGGTTTGGAGTTTATATGGGACATGTTGCACAGTAGGGGATTGACTTTTGGATACATACTGTGAGGTAGACCAATGCCTCTCCCCCAGAGTCTCAGATAAATCCAGCTTATCAGCACTCTGAAATGTCTTTGCTGAAAGGCCATTTTACCTTTTGCCTTTTGGATGTGCTGCTCCATCTGTCTAGCGCACTCTTTGTCCCTTCCTCTGGCTTGCTTACAGCTATCCTTTACTAGTTGCTTCTTCCAGGAAGCCTTCCCTGGTGGTCCTCAATGCCCGCCCCCAGCTGGGTAAGTGTCTCTGTGTACTTCTGTAAAGGCTACTTACAGTCTTTACCATACCACATTACAGTTGTCTGGCTGGGTGATTGACTTTTCCTCCCACTAAACTGTGAGTTCCTTAAGTTCAAGGGCCTTGTCTTGTTCATTATTCTGCTTTAAGGTTCTTCATACAGGGCTTGGTACCAGTGGACACTTGCTCATTCATCAAATAGTTTGAACACCTGCTGTTGCCAGGTTCCAATCTCTAGGTACTGAGGATGTGATGGGAAGCAAGGCAGCTGTGGTCCTTGCCTCGAGAAGCTTTTGGTTTATTTGGAAATGCTGGGTAGATGGATAAATGGATCCAACCTGTTGAATTCTTATTATGTGCCCACTCCCAAGCTAGGTACTGTGTAGGATGTAAAGATAAATCGAGTACAGTACCTGAAAGGAACTTGTCACCTCGTTCATGAATGACTGTATTATGAGCTGGGAATAGAGAGACCAGGAGTCCATGAGACATCCTTTCGCCAGGAAGCTGACTCCAAGGCTGACAGCTATGACTTGGTGGTGTGGCCACGGCCTCTCAGGGCACAGCCACAGAGCCTGGTTCAGGGACCACCCCCACTGGTGACTCCTTCTCCCCTTGGTCTGTCCCCGTTCTAGAAGTCTGAGGAGCCCAGGTTCCTCCACCCAACCTCTCTGCCTCAGCAGCTGCCCTCTCAGCAGCTAATGTCCAAGGATCAGGACGAGCAAGAGGAACTGGATTTCCTGTTTGATGAGGAGATGGAGCAGATGGATGGGCGGAAGAACACCTTCACCGCCTGGTCTGACGAGGACTCTGACTATGAGATTGATGACCGGGATGTCAACAAGATCCTCATTGTCACCCAGACACCACCTTACATGCGCCGGCACCCAGGGGGGGACCGCACAGGCAACCACACCTCGCGGGCCAAGATGAGTGCTGAGCTGGCCAAGGTCATTAATGATGGGCTCTTCTATTATGAGCAGGACCTGTGGACTGAGAAGTTCGAACCTGAGTATTCCCAGATCAAGGTGAGGCTCGGACATGGCAGTTGTGGGTAGGGCCTGGGGTGCCTGGAACGTCTGGGGCAGGAGAAGGCTGATGAGCCTTGTGACCTGGGTGCAGAGCCTCAGTGTCCTCGTATATGGAGACAGGATGAGCTTTGACACTTTGCTTGGGCATTAGGAGTTAGAAGAGATGTGTAAACACCTTGTAGACTGCGCCAGTGTGTGAGGGGTGGTTATCGTGCCACCTAGCATCCATGTTGATTGTACAGTCTGCTAGAAGCTTTTGTGGAAAAGAGAATAGGATTAGATCATCATTTCTATTCTTAAATGTTTAGGCATACATAAAAGTTGAAATGACTTTTTAAAGAGCTTGTTTTGAGTGTGGAAGATGGAGAAAAGACAGGTCTGATAAGCAATCACTTCTCCCTGGAAACAGTCACAGCCTCTGTTGTAGGCTTCTGCTGTAGATACGTGGGGTGGGCGGGCACTGGGTGAGCCTGTATGAGTAGCTGCTTGTTTGGGAGAAGCCAGGGGACAGTGGCACAGCTGCTGAGTGAGGAGACAGTGGCAGGAAGAGAGTCTGGGGTCTGCAGCAAGCTCCTGGGGAGCTGGAGTCCGGATGTCAGCCTTACTGCAGGGGAACCAGGAAGGACTGGCCCTGCTGGGTTGGCACACTGGTACCCCAGGTAACTGGGGTGAAGAATGAACGGGCAGTGGAGAGGCTGGGGACCAGAATTCCACATATGTAGATGTGGGAGCTGCCCTCTCCTGCTTCCTGCATGCCTTGATTCCTAAACAGGCTCAGACAGCCATCTTAGTAATATTCTTTTCCCACCCATCTCGTATCCTCTGCAGCAAGAAGTTGAGAACTTCAAGAAAGTCAACATGATCAGCCGGGAGCAGTTTGACACACTAACCCCTGAGCCCCCTGTAGATCCCAACCAGGAGGTCCCCCCTGGACCACCCCGCTTCCAGCAAGGTGAGAAGTGATGCCTGGGCCCCGGGTGTGGGTGGGAGGGTCTGGAGCCCTCTGGGGGGCAGCCTTCGAGGAACGGTCAGAGGCCCACCCGTGGTCCTGACCCTGCTCTGTCTTGTCAGTTCCCACTGACGCCCTGGCCAACAAGTTGTTTGGTGCTCCTGAGCCTTCCACCATCGCCCGCTCTCTACCGACCACTGTCCCAGAGTCGCCCAGCTACCGCAACGCCAGGACCCCCCGCACGCCCCGGACACCTCAGCTCAAAGACTCGAGCCAGACCTCACGGTTTTACCCAGTGGTGAAGGAAGGGCGGACCCTGGATGCCAAGGTGAGGTGCTTCTGCTGGGCTGCTGTGAGTCTCGGGCCCATTTACCTGCATTCCAGGGCTTTGCTTCTCTCCCTTGCCCTGTCTGAGCCAAGAAAGTGCTGTGGACCCACCTGGTATTCAGTGACCATATCAGCAGAACAGACCGGGTGTGAGAGTGGTGGCCCCATGTGGCCACTCTAAGGCCTGCGGAGAACTGACCAGGGCTGGGTCCTTGGGCAAATCACTTCACCCCCATGCCTTGGTTTCCTCCCTGGTGAAATAGGCATACGAGCGCCTATCTCACAGCTGTACGTATCATGAGAGAATACACATGAAAATGCTTTGTGTGCTGTGAGGTAAACTCACACATACAAAGGGGTCTTAGTCCTACAAATGACTGATGCTCCTCAGAGTTACAGGAGTACAATTAATAACAAATACTGGACTGCCCTTTGCAGATGCCTCGGAAGAGAAAGACAAGACACAGCTCAAACCCACCCTTGGAGAGTCATGTGGGCTGGGTGATGGATTCCCGAGAGCACAGACCGCGGACTGCTTCCATCAGGTGCTTGGGCAGTGGAGAGGAGAGGTCATGCTGCCTGCAGGGTGGGTGGGAGAGCCAGGAAATCCAGAAAGAACCTCTTTGGTTTCAAAACTAAAGGAAGGAGCCCTCATCTAAATCCAAAAAAGCAGAAGTCTAGAGAGCTTAATCCATGGCCTGGGAGAAGGAAAGCCTCAGTTGGCCCAGCCCCATGGGACCAGATTCTCTCAGAGACTATCTGTGAATTGATTTCAGACATGGGCATCTGCTGTCTACCTCACATAAGCCAGGTAGTTAAACAAAAATACAGAACCTCTGGACCCCACCCTATATGTACTGACTTAGTTCTACAGGTAGGACCCAGGTTGCTTTTATTTTTAGAAAAAGTGCACCATGTTCCCCCTTCAAAACAAGGCTCAGGAGCCCATTCTGAGTACTCTACTCCCTGCAAGGATGGTATAGATTGAAAATAGCCATGGTTTTAAGAAAAAGATAGATGGATGAACTGATAATAGCTCACTAAAAAAGTTAAATGATTTAAAGGCTCAGTTTTGGGCAATGTGCAGATCTTAGACATTCAGTAGCTCCATTACCCTGGACCTAGTCTCCTTGGAAGACTAGGAACCTGATGACACTGTCTTTCTCACGACCTCTAGCTCCAGCCCCTCTGAAGGGACACCTGCAGTTGGCAGCTATGGCTGTACCCCTCAGTCACTGCCCAAATTCCAGCATCCTTCCCATGAGCTGCTCAAGGAAAACGGCTTCACACAACACGTCTACCACAAGTACCGTAGGCGCTGCCTTAACGGTAAGAAGCATAGGAGCAGGGGGCAGGGCTGAGCCTTTGGGTCCCTGGTTGGATCCAGATTGTATGGGCTGGTGGAACAGCCTTTAATAAAAACAGCCCATGATTCTGTTTTCTCTGACCTCAAAGGTTAAAGAAGTGACATGACATTTTAGCAAGAAAGATTGAAGTTAGACTCAAGCCAGGTAGTTTTGGAATATGGGAGGCTAAAAGGATCTGGTACTTAGAACATTCTAATTCCTTGATCTTCCTCTGAGGATAAAAAAAAATTCAAGAGTTTTCTAATTTCTGGTAAGACTGGCAAGTCATTGTCCAATATGGCCCACTGTCCATCACAAAAGGGTATGCATGAGGAAGTATATATTCTCTAGAATAGGGGTTGCCTAACTTTGGCCTGGGGGCCAAATCTAGCTAGCAGCCTATTTTTGTACAGTGCCTGAGCTAATAAGAACAGTTTTTACATTTTTAAGGGATTGTGGGGTAAAACAAGAATTTACAACAAACCATATGTGGCCTGAAAAGGCTAAAGTATTATTATCTGTCCCTGTACAGAAAAAAGTTGCTGACCTCTGTTCTAGAAGATAGTGTAGGGACAGAACCTCTCTAGATGCCCTCACATGTTTCTTTTTATCACAAAATGAGATGCCCTTTATCTATAGGTTTATGTCATGTTGGCTGTTGATATGTTCAGAACCATCTTAACGTTCATTTGTAGTTACCAACCCCACCCCTTCTCATTCAGCAAAACATGACTTGGTTCATCTACGTTGTGTGTGTGTGTGTGTGTGTGTGTGTGTGTGTATGTTTTTCAGTGGCTTTTAGTATATTCAAGATTGTACATCCATCACCGGCATCAATTTTAGAACATTTTCATTACCACAAAAAGAAACCCTGTCTCTTAACCAGTCATTTCCCATTTTTCCCCTACCGGTTCCTCCCAGGCCTATGCAACCACAAATCTACTCTGTCTCTATGGATTTGTTTGTTCTGGACATTTCATAAAAGTGGAATCATACCATATCTGGTCCTTTGTGGCTGGCTTCCTCTTAGCACAGTATTTTCAGAGTTCATCTGTATTGTAGCATGTATCAATACTTCATTCCTTTTTGTTGCCAAATAGCATTCCATTATTGGCTAGATCACATTTTGTTTATCCTTTCACCAATTGATGGATATTTGGGTTTTCCACCTTTTGTCTATCATGAATAATACTGCTATGAACATTGCTGTACAAGTTTTTATATGGATGTAGATTTTCGTTTACCTTGGGTGCAAGAATAGAATTGCCGGGTATATGGTAACTCTGTGTTTAACCCTTTGAGGAATTGCTAGACTGTTTTCCAAAGTGGTGGCACCCTTTTACATTCTAACAGCAATGTACGAGGATTCTGATTCCTCACATCCTCCCAACGTTTGTTACTTTCTTATCTTTGTTATTGCAGCCATTCTAGTGCATGTGAAGTGATAGCTCCTTATGGTTTTGATTTGTATTTTCCTGATGACTAATAATGTCGAGCACTTTTCCATGTGCTTATTGGTCATTTGTATTATCTTCTTTGGAGAGATGTCTGTTCAGATCGTTTGCCTATTTTTTAACTGGATTATTCTTGTTTTTAAGTTGTAAGAGTTCTTTATATATTCTAGATACAAATTCTTATCAGTTACATGATTTGCAAATACTTTTTTCCATTCTGAGTTGGTTGTCTTTTTACTTTGTTGATCATGTCCTTTGAAGCACGAAGTTTTTTAGTCTTTTAATGACACCAGGTTTATGTATTTTTTCTTTTGTTGTTTGTGCTTTGGTGTTTCTACATTATTTTTTAATGTCATCATTTTGTTCTTGATATTGTAAGACTTATAACATAATTAGTGTTGAATAATGAATATGATTTGTTGGAATATACACATTATTTGTTCATGCTTTTCGGTGTAACTCTATGTGAGACTTGAGAGCAATACATTTGAGGTGAAGAGCTAGATCAAGGTGACCTGGTCCAGATGCTGATGCCACCTGCTTCTGGGGAGCCTCAGGCCCAGTGCCCAGCTGCAGGGCCTGACACAGAGGAGTTAGTGCTCAAGAACCAGCTCCCAAAAGACTGCAGGGGCTGGTGATGAGCAAGGGAATTGAGGGGTTGCTGGAGAAAAGACCAAGGTCCTTGAGCCCTGGAATCACTTGTTCCCCAGAGCCTGGGCAGCCTGGCCCTGACACGTCTTTTCCTCCTTTCTGCCCCATCAGAGCGGAAACGCTTGGGCATCGGCCAATCTCAGGAGATGAACACTCTCTTCCGCTTCTGGTCCTTCTTCCTCCGAGATCACTTCAACAAAAAAATGTATGAAGAGTTCAAGCAGCTGGCTTTGGAGGATGCCAAAGAAGGCTACAGGTGAGCAGGATTGGGATGGGGGCTCTGACTGGTACCTGGGAGCAGTGAGGGGTCCCTGGTCGGTCTGCTTCCAGAACTAACTAGAGATCTCTTGTATATATACTCTGTAAACAGTTTGTTATTTTTGAGTGAGTAATATGTACCCATGGGTCAAAATTCACAGAGGTCAAGAGGTTATTTAGTGAGAAGTCCCTTCATCCCCATCCCCCTGCCGTCTAGTCCCTTTCCCCCTCAGGCACCCAGTGTTGTTAGAACCTTGTGAGTGCTTTCTCAAAATACATTGCCTGTGCAAGCAAGGACATGCCACCTAATGTCTCCCACACCCCTCCTTTTGTTTATACAAAAGATGGCCTCTACTAGATATTATTTGCACCTTGCTTTTCTACTTAATGCTATGTTTTAGAGATCATTCCATGTCCACATATAAGTAACTTTCTTGTTCTTTTTGTAGCCTGTGTGGTCATACACTTATGGATATACCATAATTAACTAGTCTCCTGTTAATAGATACGTTGGTTGTTTTAAATTTTTTGCTATTTAAAAAAAACTTTAAAAGACATCCCCCCTTCCCAAATAAAATGTTTTCTCTCTAAGCAATTCAAAAAGCACAGAAATGTTAAAAGAAGCTGGGGGGTATTTTCAGGCAACCAGTATTAATGTTCTGTCTTATTTAGTTTATTTAGACCATCCTGTGAATACCTTTTTGTGTATTCATTTATAAGCATGAACATTTTTCCAAGTTGTTAAAATATTTAAATTTTTTGTCTTCTCATAAATTATCACATGCTTTTTGTTGAAAGTTTAGAAAATACAGATGAAATTACTTGAGTATCCCAAGTCCCAAAGATAACCAGTGTTAATATAATCAAGTGTGTGCTCTTCCACTTTGTATGCATGTGTAGATGTAAAATATACATACTTGTTTATAAAAATGGGCTCGTTCTATAAGAAGAAAACAAATCCTATCATTTGCAACAACATGTATGGAGCTAGAGGATATTACGCTCAGTGAAATAAGCCAGGCAGAGAGACAAGTACCAAATGATTTCACTCACCTGTGGAGTATAACAACAAAGCAAAACTGAAGGAACAAAACAGTAGCAGACTCACAGACTCCCAAGAAGGGACCAGTGGTTACCAAAGGGGAGGGGTTGGGGAGAGTGGGTGGGGAGGGAGGGAGAAGAGGATGAAGGGGCACTATAATTAGCACACACAATATAGGTAGGTCACTGGGAAGGCAGTACAGCATGGAGAAGACAAGTAATGACTCTGTAGCATCTTACTACACTGATGGATAGTGCTTGCAACGTGGTTGGGGGAGAGCTTGATAATACAGGTGAATGTTGAAACCACAATGTTGCTCGTGTGAAACTTTCATAAGATTGTATTGCAATGATACCTTAATTTTTTTTTTAACGGGCTCATTCTACATGTATCACTTTGAAACGTGTGTTTTCCACTTCATAATGTATCCTAAGTATCTCTCAGTACCCATCAGTGAATATTTACATTTAATTTTTGATAGCTTATAGTATTCTGTTATATAGATATACCATGATTTTTCTTAACCATGTTTCTAAGACATTAAAATTTTGTTTAATAATTCTGCTATGAATAGTTTTGCACATCGGTAAAATCTAAGTCTGCTGTTTTGGTCATTTCCTTGGCCTGTACCTAGAAGTGAAATTTCAGAGTCAGATAAATGAACCCAACATACTAATTGGTGTGATCAGATGACTTTGCAGAGACTTGATCCCAGGGATTGGCAAACTTTTTCTGTAAAGAACAGACAATAAATATTTTAGGTTTTGTGGGACACACGTCTCTGTTGCAACTACTCAGTTCTGCTCTTGTAGCCAATGACATTTTGTAAACAAATAGGTGTGGGCAGAGGACTGTTTCTCCTTTGGCCAGAGTTTGCTGACCCCCGGCAAACTAAACATTCAGTGCTACACCCACTTAGACTGGCGTTAAATGTTAGCTTTCTTAAAGAATATTTACCAGTTCATCAATAATCCATGTGTTTAAACTGTTCCACAGCTCATTTATTTTATGCAGGTGAATTTCCCTGTTTCACAGATAAAGAGACTGTGTCCTGATTTGACTGACTTCTGTTCTCCTACAGATATGGTTTGGAGTGCCTTTTTCGATACTACAGTTATGGCCTGGAAAAGAAGTTCCGGCTGGACATATTCAAGGATTTTCAGGAGGAAACCGTGAAGGACTATGAAGCTGGTAAGAGCCAGAGTTGGAGGTCTGCAAGCTCTGGTCATCTAGGCAGGCCTTCTTCCCTCTCACTCCCCAGCTGGACCTGGGTCTGTCTGGGTCACACCACACCTCCCTCATCTCTGAGCCTCTTTAGTTTCAACTTCTCCCAGCCCAGCTTCTCTCTACTTCTCTCTCCTCTTTCCCTGCAGGCCAACTCTATGGGCTGGAGAAGTTCTGGGCCTTCTTGAAATATTCCAAAGCCAAAAACTTGGACATTGACCCCAAACTTCAAGAATACCTCGGCAAATTCCGACGTCTCGAAGACTTCCGAGTGGATGTGAGTGAGAGCCTTTCATCTTTTTCACCCTGATTGTCTTGTAAAGAAAACAGGACCGGAGATTCGGATACCTGGGTTCTGGGCCCAGCTGTGCTACTAGCCCAGGGCCCCCCACCCCTGAAGTTTGGGCGTTGATTTCTTCGTCTGTAAAATAGAGCATAAGCAGTGGACAGTGAAGGCTAATTGGAGGGGGTTATATATCTAGTTGCACCTAAGGTGGCTAAGCCATCATGATGCCCTTTCCCTCTCACCTCACAACACTCCTTGCTGCCGTGCCCTAGTTAGCCACTACTAGTTGAACAGGATGAATATTCAAGACAAATGTGTTTGTTCTTTCTGCAAGGGGCCAGTTCCAACTCCAAAAGTTTATAAATAGGGCCTATTCTCTCCCCCAACCCCACAGCCCATCTTGGAGCAACGATGCAATAGTGACATCCAGTGGTGGGTCCCAGTTACTGTTACTGTGTGTATCAAGGGCCAGGGCAGTTGAAGTGACTGGGTATCTGTTCTAGTTGCTTCAGGGACTCCAGAGGTGAACGAAGACTCTTGGCTTCAAAGAGTTTATAATGCCAGTCATCTTATTCCCTTGGAAACTTTGAGAAGAATGACAAATATAAGTAAATAGCAATAATAGTCCTCACATTTATTATGAAATTGCCACTGAGAGTAGTGGGTGCCAGACCCTGGGCTAGGCACTTTGCACTGGCCTCATCTAATCTTGACGGCGTGAACTGGGCAGGTCTAGTGTCCCTCTCAGTGCGCCCACGCATTAGCCGAAGGCCGTGAGGTGGTGAGGCGGTGCTGCTTGGGCCCGCTGTGTGAGGGTGAGTCTGCTGTCTCTTATCCTCAAGCAGTTTCACCTTTGGGGGCTACAGGGGGACATAATGTGCAGAGAAGCCTTATAATAGGAAGACCTGTCAGGGTGGGACAAAAAGGGCTCAGCTTTGGTGCCCAGAAAGGGCAGGAAATGTCTTTGAGGTCGTGCTGCCAAGTCGTGAGGCTAGACAGGACCGTGGTCGCTTGATGGGGCACTGACCTAGGTCGCCGACCCCTTTAGGGCCTTGGTGGGGTTGAGGCGACCTCAGGAACATCCGGGACTTCGGAAGCTGAGATGTCTTGACACAGTGCGTGCCACATTCCACACATCCTTGCCTGAGCAGGGATCCCTTCTCAGAAGCACACAGAAAGTCGTATGAATAAAGGCCTGGGCTTTAGAAGTAGACAGGCCTGGTCCAGAGTTTGGCTTCACCAATTATAAGCTGTGGGACCCTGAACAAATTACTGTTCTGTGTTTCACATGCCTCATCTGTAGAATTGGATTATCATGTACATGAAAGGGTGATAGAGACCCAACAAGTGAGTGCGTATAAAACTGCATGGGGCTTATTGGCATCTTAGCATGGAGATGTGCTTAATAGAAAAACCTTGTGATGCGTTTTTAAGGTTGAACCCATTCATCACTATATTTGCAAGTAGTAGGTCTCCAGATAGCCTTGGCAAGGAAGGGGGTGTGGGCAGTTTCCCTGATGACCTGTGACTCCCTCCTGTTACAGCCCCCCATGGGTGAGGAGGGCAATCACAAGCGACACCCTGTGGCAGCAGGAGGTGGCAGCAGTGAGGGCAGGAAACGATGTCCCTCCCAGTCTTCCAGCAGGCCAGCCACCATGATCAGCCGACCTCCCACACCCCCCAGTGGCCAGCGCCTCCGGGAAGATGCCAAATGGACAAACCAGCACTCGGATGCCCAGACTTTGGGAAAGTGAAAAGCCCCTTTAACCCTGGGGTTTTGGGGTGGGGAGGGGATGGGAGGATGGGTGAGAGTCCATAGGGGTGCCCAGTCCCAGGAGAGGGGACAGAGAAGGGACAGGCCTAGAGGCATCAGGATGGGCCTTTGTGCTGAGTAGTAATGTGTGCATCATTTGGGCTATCAGAGGTACCCCTGGGCAGGAGCCTCCACACACCCCCTTCCCCCTCCTCTCTCCATGACTCTTCACATCCTAGCTTCTTCTAAGGGGGGGAGGGATGGGGGGAGATTTTTTTTATATATATATATATATATATATATCAAGTTTTAAATTATTGATAGTTCATCTGGATTACCAAAATCACTCTGCAGCCCTGCCCGCGGCTGGTAGGCCGCACCCCTGGTCCTCACCCACAGCCTCCTGCGCCCCCTCCAGCCGACTATGCAGCCCACAGAAGGCCCTGTGGCCCCACTGCCCAGCACTGTCCCATGGAAGGCTCTGGCAGCGCCCCTGGGCCCACAAGCGCCAACCCCTTGACCATCTGGGGCTTGCTGTCACATTCTCTCCCTGCTGTCCCCACCATGCCCTTCTGCCATCTTCTGGGAGAAGGAAACCAAAGGATCTAAAAGTGGGGTGGGGGAAGGTTTCAGCCTATCCCCGTCCTCCTCTTCCCATACCCTTTACTTCTCAGCCCAGAGACGCTGCTCATACCAGAAAAGACTATTGAAAGATGATTTATTTTATTTTTCTCTGACATTTCCATCCTTGGAAAAATGGGCGGGGTGGAGGACAAAATTGACCATAAAAACCAAAAAAAAAAAAATCTGAAAACCCCACCTAATCCACAGAAAGTGATGTCTTTCCCCTACCCTTGGAATTTTTTTTGTTTTGTTCTTGGAAATAATATTTTTTTAAAAGTTGCCTTATTGTGGAGCGGGAATCTGAAATACCCAAATGCCTGTTTTCCTTGGAGTCAACTCAAAAGAGTTCCCGCCTTCTCTGGATGTGCCTGGGCTGGACTGGCTAGAATCTTCCTCTGGACTGAGTTGCATGTACAGTGCCTCCTGCCGTTCGGCAAGAGATACGGGGGCAGCTCGCATCAGAGCTGTGCCCAAAACACCCCTGCTGTTGCAGCGACTGGAGCTGACGTCCTGTGTCCGTGCACTGCTGCCACTGTCATGTCCTTGCTCTGCTTGCTGTTTCTTCACGCCAGGCCCCATTCTGCCGTGACACTCTTCATCCTACTCTTGGAAACCCCAGGCCAAATTTGCTTCAAACTGTTGGAGAAGAGTGTTGGCCTGGATCTGGGACATACTTGTCCTCAGCTTGACCGTCTCCCCGACCTCAGGGGAAAGGTGAACACCTGGCAGCTGAGACTTGAAAATGTTTCTTGCATTGCCCTGAAAGATCTCTGAGACCTCAAGGAGGCTTTGTCTCACAAAAGGTGGAGAAAGATGCCATTCTCCTCCTTCGAGCCTGGTGGGGTCTTCCCCCTCTTACATCCTCCTTCTGCAGGCCATCTCTGCCCACCCTCCAATGACCCCACCTGAGAACGAGGGATGAGGAAGATTTGGGGGCTGGGGGATACTACCCGCTGGAGGAGACCCGCATCAGGAAGGTGTATGTATGCCTGACTTCTCTTCTCCAGCCACAGACTGACTGGGTTGGGCTGTGACTGACAGTGGAATGGCTGGAGTCTGCGACATTGGAGCTAGGGAGAGTAATGAAGGGACTGCCCACACAGACTGGGCTGTGTGTCAGGGTGGGTGTGGTGATGTGTCCACCCACAGTGGAGACCTGGCAGCATGGAGAAGCTCATGAGAGTGTCGCTCAACCGGTGACACTTCCTTGGCCCTCTTTCAGTTGCTTCCTCTGTCGGGTCCAAAGGTTGGGAGTAGGAGACAGTAGCCCAGGCTGGCAAGGGCTTGCCCTCTGTCTTGGCACCTCATTGCTTTTGGCCTGTGCCCTCCCTCATCTGTGCCCTCCTGGTGGTTAGTGTGGAAAGCCCATCTCAGGTCCTGTGACCTGGTGTCTGGATGCCAAGAATGAGTGTCTCGTCTCTGCTCTGACAAAGAGATCTGAGGCCTTTTCTGTGCCCAGTCTGGTGCCAGCCCCACATTGTACCAGACACTGGACGCTGTGCCCTGTCCTCCTTCCCTTTATCCCCCTTTCCTTTGGGTCGCTCAGCCCTATACTGTATCCAGCACCACAGAAACCTCAGTGTTTGTCCTCTGCTGGGTTTGGGGGCACAAGGAAGCCTTGGTGGGTATGGGGAAAGGTGTACTCCCAGGCCATGGGGCAGCCATCCTCTTCCTGATCCCCCCCACAGACACCCCAGAAAGAGGAAGTTCCTTTGGGATGGGGAGGTGAGGACTTCATCTCAACACAGGCTGAGGATGGGGGTTTGGTAGGGGGGGGAGCTTTTTTTCTTTATTATTATTTGTGTGTAACATGTTAGGAGTTAATGTTGCAAAGAGTAGTTTACATCTTCACTTTCTGAAGACACTTGAATTTAGGACCGATGTATCTGTGACAGGCAAGCCAGGAGTGGCCGGAGCCATTAGGGCTTGCCACTTCACACCCACCATCCTTCCATGGGGTTCCAAGATCTGAGAAACGGCCACAGCCTGCCCAAACCCTTCTGTTCACCCTGTGCCCTTCCAAGAGAGGTCCATGCCAGCGTGACCTTTGGGCATCGAACATCAGGTCTGTGCGCCTCACCCTGCTAAGGGGCAGGTTTATCTTTTGCCCTACCTGAACCTGGGAGCAAATGCACTACCAGTAGGGAGGGACTGCCTGGCTGCCCCACCCCGGACCCCCGGGGCTCAGATCCCGGTGCTGAGCCCCCAGGTCAAAGTTGTTTTGTTTTGTTTCATTGTAGCTCTTTTTTTCCCCCTTTCCTGATGACTGATTTGCAAAAGAAAGCAAGCTATTCAGCAGAAGGCCGTGGAAGTGGGGAGGAGGGGCAAGGAAGACGCCTAGCTAGAGAGGGTGGGTGTGGTTTTCTGCCCGAAGCCTGAGCAGAACAGTCTGGATCATGTGGTGCCCCCCTGAGTGGGACCCTGAAGTATCCTGTGTGGAAGGGTCCCTGGATTTGCCCCAGCCCTCACCCTCTCCTTCAGCCACGTTGATGGCAGAGGCAGAGAAGATGAGAACTTACAGCCCATATCTCACTGGAGAGGAAAACTTGTCATCTGGCTTTGCGGAGAAGGTTCCACCTTATGCTCATAGTACATTATCTTTACCATGTGCTAGGATATCACACTTAAAAGGACAAAAAAAATGTAAAATACTTGAATGAGCTTGTATTATAACATTAATATTATTGAGAGTATCTGCTTTCCAGGCTGAAGTGATTCATTCATTATTCTAGTCCTGCTTTAGTCCTTTGTAATTTGTGGTAATTATGCTTTTCTTTTTAATACAAAAAAAAATGTATAAAAATAAAAACTTGAAAAGGCAAGATCCTGGCTGGTCTCTCATGTTGGGTAAGCTGTTGGGTGTGAGGGATAATAGCCTGGTTAGCATTCCCTCAGACCCAGAGAACCCCATACTTGGGATATACGCCTGAAACCTTTGCAGGACTCTGCAACTGGGGAGTCTGCCTGAGGAAGGGGTTCCTGACAGCTCCTGAGATTGCTGGTGCTTCCAAGGGAACTCCACAGTGTTCTTGAAAACTGCCAGCCTTGAATTCACGTCCACCTTGTGTCTTACATGAAATATGGGAGCGACAGTTCCTGGCACAGACAGACACCAGTCCAACAGATGGAATTCCAGGGCTTCCACCCACTTTTCCCACTCCCAGGTTTTCCGTGTTTTGGCTGTGGCCTGGCACTGTGTGAGGAGACCGTCAGAAAGGTTGCTGTGATTCCTCATGGAGGTTGGCGCAGCCCTTCACTGAGCAGACTTCCCTGCTGGAGTAAAGGCATGACAGTTCAGCATTTTGTTGTCCTACGGGATCCAGGTTAGCTCCCTGACCCATGAGGCCAGGTGCTGGCAGTAGTAACATTTCTGAGTGCAAGGCTGGCCTAGATGTATAACAAAACCAAAAGTTAGGCCTGGTGTTTGAGCATCCCATCCAAGATGTTTTTCCAGAGAATTACACTGTCCTTCCGGTGGGTGGGTAGGTGCTTTAATACCACCAATGACTCCGATAGGCCAAAGCAGAGTTTAGGGGCTAGTGGCCAGGACTCCTGCTGACCGATGTGGAAACATGAAGACAGTTGATTTCAACCGTATCTCTGTAACCTGTGAGGAATGCTCAGGAAAGAGGTCACCGGCGGCTTCATTGTACTGCTGGAGTTCTCAGCATCCATATTATCACTGAATATTGGAACTAGTCATGTGGAAAGGAAAAACTGAAGTGTCTGCTGGAATTAAAAGGAGGCCAGTTCATTTTCCATGCTTTGTCCTTTCACATGCACATTTTTTGCTGGGAATGTGGAGACCTCTGCCATTTCTTGAGCCTTCCTTGTTTTTAACAATCTCAGGGCCGCTCTGATGCAGAAGAGGATACTGCTGGGCCCCTTTGCCAGAGCTCAACCACTGCCTGCCAACAGGATGAGAGAATGACGGCCTCTGGTCCCTCCAGGCCCTATAGTACCTCAGAATGTAAAGTCCTCAAAGGGAAAAAACAATCCATTATTCCTTTTTCGAAGCTCCTCATTCCCTACCCTTGTTACGAACGCTGGAGACAGACTATTTTCCAACTGTTTATTCATAGGAACAGGTTGTGAGGGCAGGCCAGCAGCTGTACTTCAAGCTGAGGGCTGGGGCCCCCAGTGCCAGAGGAGGGCGGTGGGGCTTTGGAAGGCCAGGGAGGCTAGGATACTGCCTGGTAAGTGCCCAGTTAGCCTACTGGGTAGCCCCTCGGGTCCTAGGATCATTAGGAAGGGTCCTTTTTGATAGTTCTGCCTGAAGACTTGGTAGTTCCAGATGTTAAAGCATTTTATAAATACGTTTATATAAGGTATAAATATACAGTGGGTGGTTTTCTTGACAGAACTGGAAGTTCAGGAATCGAACCAAATATATGTAAGAATTCAGTAACAACAATGGCCTTTCAAGCCAAAGTGATCTTCAGATTGTTCTTGGGAGCCACAGGGCTCCTGACAATGTCAGTGGCTGCTGAGGGAATGTCAGGATTCCGGTGGGGAGACTGCTTGAACTTTTGAGCTGCTCCGCTGTGGTGTGGGGTGGTTTGGGATGCAGGTGGTGGGATGGGATGGGGTGCGGGATGTGTGGGGTGGGGTGGTTTGGTTTGTGTGTTTTGGTGAGGTGTGAGGTGTGTTTGTGGGGTGTGTGTGGTTTGGTTTGGTGTGGGGTGTGTGGGGTGGTTTGTTGGGGGTGGGGTGTGTTTGTGGGGTGGGGTGTGGAGGGTATGGGAGGTGGGGTGGTTTGGTGTGGGGAGGTTTGGTAAGGTTTCACTTGAAAAAGGGATCAATGCTAACATCATCCTGAATAAATGGTATTGAGACGACTGGGGGGAAAATGAGGATTTTGCCCTTTGCTTAGCTATGGTTTTCTTGCCTTCTCTTTGGAGGAAGAGAGGTTTATTCTCTTTGGTCCTGCTTCAGAGGGGCTAATATGGGATCTCGGCCCCGTGTCAGCAACTCACTCTTTCCTCTGGATAAAAGGGTCCTCAGCTTAGCAGGTCCGTAGAATTTGGCCTTTGGTTTCCAGGTATGGCTGAAGGTACTGGGGTTTGTCTGCACCTCATTAGTATCTCATATATATAGGAAGAGCTGTGATTGGTATTTTTTCTTTTCGTAGGGGTTGATGTTTGTGCAGTGGGACAGCTGAAATAGGGCTTCGGTCATTGATGCTGTGTGTGTATATTGGGGGCGTGGGGTACAATGAGGATGTTCTGGCCCTGGCCTGAGAAGGGTCTGAGAAAAGCTTTTTGGGACAGGAAGGGTCAAGGTGGCGTCTTGAGCCACATAGCCTCCTGCCTCACTGCCACCTTTGCATTGTCTATATTTCACCTATATCACAAGGAGTCATGTGGGTCCGTCTCCCCTTACACAGCAGAGAACAAGGGGGATTCACCTGGAGCCCTCAAAGTGGTCTCTTCCCTCTGACTGACCTCCATTCTGGGGAGCTTTTTTTCCCCTTTCCTTAGGCCAACCCTTGGTCCATCCTGACACATAACAGGCAGTTGGGAGCACCCTCAATCGGCTCCATCCTAGGCTCTGCTCTTCCAGGAAACGGAGCTCCCCCCTGCCCTTGTGGTCCCATCATTAGGGGGTACATTGCTGAAAGAACAAGTTAGGTGAGACCGGGAGGCCTCAGGCCTCCTTAGCAGTCTACTACTGAGGGACAGCCAAGATGGTCCTCGGGCCCTCTCTCACTCCATCTTCGGGGGCTCAGGGATGCTCTCAGAGAGTGGGGTGAAGCCCAGCAGGATGGTGTGTCTCTCATAGGCCTTGGTTTGCTTAAACATGGCATCAGTCCCATGGAGGCAGTCCAGCAGCCCAGCAGTCTATAACACTGGTTGAACATGGAAGAGAGAAGAAGGTGCTGTAAGCGGCATGCTGGTCTCCATTCCATCTGTGCTGGCCTCTCATCTCTCAGCCTTCCTGCCCCAAACCTGTCCCCACCATGCTGACCGCCTGCTTCAGAATACTTAGGGGACTTGTGCACATTCCCAGGGCCACTCCCGACTAGAAATCTATGATCTTCCTTTGAAAAGCTGTGTGATTCCAACACATGCAAGTCAGAACCAATGGAAGAGCTCAGCTTGCTCAGGGAAGTTCAGGGACCACCTCCATCAGAATCCCCTGGAACACTTTAAAATGCAGATTTCCAGGCCCATTATACTTGGATTTAGCATATTTGCAACAGAATCCAAGAACCTGCATTTGAGAGAACATCTCATTTATGGTGCAGGAGATTCATAGACCACACTTGAAAAAGCCTGGAGACTTTCAGAAAGCACACACAAATTGCATGCAGGATTTTTGTGCAGATATGTATTGTCCTGAAAGTGTCCATAGCTCACATTAGATACCCAAAGGATTCAGGACCTAAGTAAAGGTGAAAAACCAGTTACAGGAAGACCAATCTCAGAAAGAAGGAAAGGGGCAAGGTAGTCTGGGTCCAGTGTGGTCCTTATTTTCCCCAACTCCAGACCTCAACCTCCACTAGTGCCCACATTTGAACCATGACACCAGCATCTTACCTGCTGCCAGAAGCTCCAGGAGTGAAGGTGGAGGTTATTGCCCAGGGACCCACGGGGGAGGGGAACTCACTTGAAATGGTGGTAGTCATGGAATTCAGGGGAAGGCAAGAAAGGTAGGTGGTAGCCACAGTGGCTATCGGTGGAGATGATGAGGGCTGAGGAAATCCACACGGTGATGGAGGAGAAGCGGGAGCCCATTGCTATGGGACCCACCATTACTGGCAGCATGTTGGAGATCTGCAAGGGGAGGACTGTTTGAAGGTGGACCCCAGGACATGGTGGGGGGACCCAGTTGGGTGTCCACTTTGCCCCAGGGTCGTACTAGAAAGACTTGCTGACTCAGATTTGAGAAGCTGAGTTTCCAGACCTTGATTTACTAGAGTTGTTCAGCTTTGTAACATGGGACAAGTTATTAGCTATTTGACCCCTAACTTCCTCACTACTGAAATGAGGACTTAACATTGTCAGGGAGGATTAAATGAGGTAACTTAGTTAGGGATCTAGCATGTGCTAGGTCAACAACAAATGGTAGCTAAATGGGAAGGAGAAAGAAAGGGCCCATGGTGCCCTCCACCTTTGCCTCTAGGGAGAGCAGAGCTCTACTAACTGAACATTCGATGGGGTGGACGTGGGGGCTGATCATGCCAACAGGAGCCGTCCGCTTGGGTTCCTTGGGGATTCTCTTGTGGAATATTGGATGGTGAAAGAGCCTGGGAAAACAGTTAATCACCTGCCAATCTCCCTTCCACACCAGACCATGAGAAACGAAAGGTAGGAACTAGGGCTTACATCCTTGGAGGAGAGTTGAAAACAGTGTTTCAGCACTGAGATAGACCTGCCTTTGAGTTCTAAACTCTCCTTTCATGCTGCATAATGTGGGGGTGGGGCACTTTGCCTCCCACGACCTCAGTGATATTAGCTATAAAATGAGGATGATGCACAGAAAGGATGTGACAAGGAAATGAATGGGAAACCACCCTGCTGCCCACGGAATCAGAAAAGGCTCTTTTCCTAGACATTCCTGTTGGTGCGAGTTGCTGGTTATGGAACAAATAACTGTCTCCTTTTTAACTGTTTAATGGGAGGCTGTGGAGGCCAGGTGGTATCGGTGCTGCACCTACGACTTGGAGGCCTCAGGGTCCTTGCCTGTTAGTGAGCCTAGCAGAATGAGGACCAGCTACACTCAGACGCGGGCTGCTCCCTGGTGCATGTAGTAGAACATGACTTCCTCTGTCAGAGTGAAGACCGCCAGCTCCAGGAGGACCCAGTGGAGGTGGGCAGCTCTCGGCGGCGGGGGTCTCCCTGCAACTTGAATAGGGGATAGAGGAAGGCCACCGTGGGGAAAGAGATCATGTAATGGTTGAAGAGAACTGTGCAGATAGACTGGTGTCGTTTGACAATGTTCACCTGCAGAGGGAAGGAAGGCAGGAAGTGGACAAGAGTGTAAAAAGTTGGTCTTTCCCTTCTAGAAACGAAGCTGCAGTGTGACCTGCTCACAGGAGGCCCTCCCTTGGGTGGGTGCTAGGATTGGTGCCTGGCTACAGCCCAGAGCCCTGACTGCTACGCAGCCCTGGGTGGAACAATCTGGGAATCCACTCCCCACCTAGCCTGCCCTCTGCCATAGCCTGCCTTCTCCTTCCTGGGTCTGCTGCTGTCACCGCAGTCCTCACCGTCTCTCTGGCCCGGCCTGACATACTCTGACAGGCGCCTTAGGGAGCCTCCCGGGGCTTGGAGCAGGCTGTCAACGGGCAGGCTGAGAGCCTTACCTGGCCTTTTAGGTCCTCCTCATTGAGAGCGCCTTGACCGTGAACACATGCAGACATCAAGGTCGTCCTCTTCCTCATGTGGCCCAGCCTCTTGGAACCAGGACAAGTGAAAAAGTGGGTGAGCCAGGCAGCTGCGCGATCCAGCCTCTTGATTAACTTCCTGTGACCTGGACTTCCTGTTTTTCATAGTGGGGCTGTCAGGGTGGAGACCTGCCTGGAATTTAGGAGAGAGTTCTGGGCTAGAGATTCACATTTGTGAGCTGTCGGCATGTACTTAGTATTTAAAATCATGACCCTGGAAGAGATGACTGAGGAAACAAAGGTAGAGAAGAGAACCAGGGCCTGAGCACTGGGGCATTCAACATTAAGGGGTTGAAGAGATGAAGAAGAACCAGAAAGGAGACTGTGGCATGATCGGTGAGACGTGGGGAGAACAGAGAGATGGGGAGTCTTGGAAGTCAAGTACAGGAAGATATTACAAGGACAAGGCAATGAGCAACTGTGAAAATGCTCCTGGTGATCTAATGAGACACGCCTGAGACGGGAACACTGGTAACCTTGCCAAGAGCAATTTTGGTGGACTGGTGGGGGTGAAGGCCTGATTGGAGGAGGTGAGACAATGGTTTTGTGATTATTTTAGGAGATGCAGGTGGAAGGATTTAGGGTTAAGTCTTATGATGTCTGGAACTTACTTCCAAATGGCTAAGCAAAAAATTATAGATGTATGGATATTTCTATTTCATAGATAAAGCAAATATTGTAATAAGTTTAAAATTGGTGAATCTAGGTAGTGTGCAAATGAGTGATCATTGTACGGCTTCTTCAGTATCTGTATAGACATTTACAGTTTTTCATAATTACAAAATGTTGGGGAAAAGAGTGGACAGAGAGGAAATGGAAAATGTATAGACTACTCAGATTTGCTGCTAAGGGAGAAAAAGATGAGTGGCAGTGAGTAAGGGGAATGGTTTGATTTTAAGATGGGAAAAAGTACAGCACGTATGTAATAATCTGGAGAGAAATAATCTAGCAGAAAGAAAGAAAAAAGATACCAGAAAGAGAAAGGACACTTGCTGGAGCAACTTCCTGGAGTAAACAAGGGGTAATGGGGTGGAGTGCACAGACAGTGGAGGAACGGCTACAGACAGGGGCAAGGGGAGCCCGCCTGGTTCTCAGAGGGAAGGCAGGGCTGGCGTGTGTGTGCAGGCCCTGCCCGTAGGCTGATGTGCTGAAAGTCCGTGGGGGCTCACTTCTGCTTGCTCCCATTTACTGAGTGAGGTAGGAAGCAAGGCCATCCTCTTGGAAGAGGTTAGGAAGGAGTTGGAGGGATTTGAGGAGAGAAGAAAACGTGGGACCCGTTATCCAGGAGAGGGAGAGAGTAAACAGACCAGGGTCAGGTCTCAGGAATGCTGGCAGCATGCAGGTCCCACCTGAGGGTCTGTTTCTGATGTCTTAGGTCAGGGATCAGGCCTTCCTGAAATGGGCCGAAGACTTTTGGAGAGTTCTGTTTAATCTATGTGCCCACTTAAGCATGCACACAGTGTGGGATCCCTGGACCTGGAGTCAGACAAGACAAGCCCTGTGTTTCCTGAGCTGGTCACTGTGCCTTTCTGAATCTCAGCTTCTGCCAAATGCAAAGAGCCTGTCCTGGTGTGTTTCTCCAATCACTGCAGGCTGTGAAGTGTTACTACTGTATCAGGTGACGTTCTTGAGGATGTCCAGTTGTGGCCTGGTGGTTAAAAGCACAAGCCCTAGAGCCAGAAAGCCAGAACGTAAATCATAGTTCTACCCACGTTGCATCTCAAAGCCTCCATTTCCTCATCTGAACAATAAAGGTTATTATAATAGTTGGCCCTGAAAACGTGAGCATTTAGTCCATGGTGACTGGGAAGGAGACCGCCAGGGTCTGACAGATGAAGGGCCAAGCTCTGGCTTTGACACCCAGGCTCCAGTCCACGCCTGCCCAGCTGGGACTTGGGGAAGTCCCCTGGCTGGCTGGCAGCAATTGTCTCAAGCAAGGGGAACTGTAGGCCAGCAGCTCTGGTTCAGGAAGGAGCTCTTCTGAAAGCCTGGGTCAAGGGCACTATTCTTCCCCTGTTCTGCTTTCTGGAGGGCTGGGCTGGGGCAGAATGTCCTGAGAGCTGATGGGATTCATGCAGGCACCTGGGCAGACAATTAAAAATGATTGTCTTCCCTGGGAAAGAAGCCAGGATTGGTTTGGGTGGCGTTAGGGAAAGAACCTGGGTTTAAGAATCAACTTCTTGTTGCGTAAGGTAAGGCTCCCGGAGATAGAGCACCCAGCAGGTGGGCTGGGGAGGCTCAGAGAGCAGCGAGGCTCACTTTGTGCTGCTGTGTAAGTCAGAGGTGTACGTGCTGGCCTTCTCTTCCCTACGAGGCCAGGACTTACTCAAAAGCAGGGTCCAGGCCTTGTTTATCATGGATAAAGTATGCACTGTTGATTGAACTGAGTAATCGGGAAGGAAGACCTGCTTAAAAAACGACCACCACCACAGATTCAGAGTCCATATGATCCATGTATCAGAGCGGACTAGCCATTGTTCCGCAGCTTTCTCCCTCCCTCACAAAAACAGCTGTTATCTGCAGTTTCAGCATCCAGACATTGCTGTCCCTGCTCCCATGGCTGACAGGGACCTGTCTGGCATCTCTGGGACTTAGCCCAATGCCACGCTGGGCCCATCGTTTCTGGTCCTAAAATGCTGACCGCAGTGCTGTGGCATAGCACAGAAGTACAGAGCCTGACTGGGAATCAGGAAACCAGAACCTTAGTCCTGACTGGTTGGCTCCTCTGAGATTTGGAGCAATTATTTCCTCTGTCTCACCTTCTAGATTCGGGGATCCTGGTACCCAGTGACTTGGCTCACACCGGCCATGGTCTCTCCTGAGCCAGCAGTGAGAATTTTGAGAGTGGGGCTTTAGCTCTTGCTTTCTGTGCTGTGACCGGGAGAAGCTGCAGGCACACTTACCGGTTCACTCCTGTCAACGTGAATTCGGTATTGTAAGATGCAGTTAGGTTTACCAGTTGTGTCAGCCATCACTAGAAGCCCATTAAAGTTCCAGAAGAGCAGACTGGGAACCTAGATGGCACCTGAAGTTGGGAACCAGAAGGAAACCATCAGGGCGGCTTCAGGTTCTCGCAGCACGTGTTAACTAAACACATACTGATGGGGACTGAGGCTACACTGTAAGACGGTCCCTGGGCAGCTTGGACAGGCCACTTAAGGGAGTGTCTGTTTTCTTAGTTGTAAAATGGGGATAGTAACCTCCTAGGTGTTGTCCTTGTCCAAAATATGAAAGTATTTTCATCTAGACACCTGGGTTGGTAATTAAAAAATGATTGTTTTCCCTGGGAGAGAAACCAGAGTGTGGTTTGGAAGTCTGTGGGAGCTCGCCTCTGCTTGCTGAGTGAGGTAGGAAGCAAAGCCACCCTCTTGGAGAAGGTTAGGGGAGGAGTTTTGGGGGGATTTGAGGAGAGAGGAAAAGGTCCGAGCCACTATCCAGGAGAGTGGGAGAGTAAACAGACCAGGGTCAGGTGTCAGGAGTGCGGGCAGCATGCAGGTCCCACTTGAGGGTCTGTTTCTGAGGTCTTAGGTCAGGGATGAGGCCTTCCTGGAATAGGCTGAAGACTTTGGCCTCCAGGAGTTCTTTTTAACTTTGTGTGCCCACCTAAGGGTGCACACAAGTGGGAAAAACAGCCCCCCCAAAATCCGAAAGTATGTTAAGATGTATATAATACACTCTAAAATATGAATGAATGTAGGTTGACAGATGGGCAGGTGTGCCCACTGAGCCTTTTAGGGATTCTCAAGGAAGGGAGAAGCAGAGGAGAGCCGGGGATGGGCGGTTCGCCATGTGCGCTGAATGAGGCGTGCTCGGGGAACCTGACCCCTGTTATCCTACTAACTGGGCAGTGCATCTTCAGGCGTCCAGTCAGCATTTCCTGAAGTGGAAAAATCATCTCCCAAGGGGCTCCTCTGTCCAGCAGTCTCCCACCCTACTGTCCTGGAGAGCCTCACGGTCCAGACTAGTGTGCTAACAGCTTGGAGAATTCCTGCAGCAGAGAAATCTGTTTGCAGAGAAACCTTCCCTAGGCTTTTTTTCACGCTAGAACTCTGTTTCCTCAGAACATCTAGGAATAGGGTAGCCATGCATCCCTGTTTGCCCAGGATCATTTCATTTTACATCCGTCATTCCAGCATGATTACTAATAACTCGTTTACTCTCACAAATGTCCTATTTGGATAATTTATTATATGGCTACTCCCACCCCATCCCCAGCCCCCTATTAACATCCCACGACACTGACAGCCTGCAGGATATATCAGAAAATGCTGACTGAGGCTTAAAGTTTAGCTACGGCTTTTTTTCCACAACCCACTTTTCCATGAAATCATTCCTAGTGTCTCTCATCTCCTACTGTGAACAAACAAGCCCTTTGTCTGCCCATCCCAACTGGCAGTTTATCGAAGTGATGTTACAGTGTTATGTAACTCTTACACTATTGACTTTGTTCTTGTTTTGTGTCCTCCTCTAAATTCAGTATCCCAAGGGTCACAGACATTATATTAACTCTGTGCCTCTGTATCCCTCCTCCAGTACCCTGCTTGCTTCATCAACCACAGTGACCTGTAGCACAAACACCCTGGAGGGCAATTTGGCAGTGTTTGAAGTGAAAAAAAGAGGGAGACACAGAGACAGAAAGACAGAGAGAAAGAAAAAATGGACACACACATATCTGTACATACAAATGTCCATCACTGCATTTTAAACGCCTGCAGCAGAACATTTGTACAACCTAAGTGATTGATTAGTAGGGAATGAACTAAATAAATTATTTGTATGCAATGGAATAGACTGGGCAGCTAAAGATATTAAGTAAATTTATATTAATTGACATGGAAAGATGTCCATAATTTAGTCAATGAAAAAGAATAGTTAAAAATAGTTAAAAAAAAGAGTGGGTGTTGTACAAGTTCAGCCGTGTGTCCAATATATATGAGATGTATACTAATATATTGACAGTGGTTATTTCGTGGATATGGGCGAGTGCCTAACTTTTACCTTCTTTCTGCCCATTTGAATTGTCTTTTACTTTTAACAATGAGCATGTATTTACTTTTGTATTTATGTTTTTTCTCGGAAATAACAAACTTTTTTTATTTTGGAAAAAACTCTGGTCGTCGCCTAGTGGCCCACCCATCAAGGTGGCTGCCTCCTTGGAAACACCGTCTCCTGGGATCCAAGGGCCTCTTGTGGAATAGAGAATAAATATCACAACAAGAGATGATCTTGAACTTTCTTCAGCTCTTACACTTAAAATCCCAAATATTTTATCCCTCTAGTATTTGCTTATCACTGAGGTGGCTTTCCATTCACTGTGACAGAAATATATAAAATATTTTCCCACCACGTCCCCCATACGTTTGCATTGTTTTTTGCAACGACTGCTTGAGATCCCATTGAACCCGTCATCGTCAATATCCAGCCCATTTTCAGGGTTCTCCTTCTAGTTGAAAACAATCGTCAGGGACATTTTATTTGTATTTTTGCTTTGTGACAACTGCCACCTTTTTCTCCCCTTCTAGACTGTGACATGGGGTAGACAAACACTTTAAATATCTCTCTATCCTTCATCTAAGTTTGGCACAGAGCGACATTAATAAATACCTTCTGAGTGAATGAGTGTCTGCTTCGAGGACAGTCACTGTTGCAGATAATGCTGTTATAAATGCCTATGTTGAAATGGTTTTCTTCTTCCACTCTGTTTTCTCAGGCTTGCTTCAAGCCTTTCACACTGTCAGTAATTATTTGAGTGATCAGTTGCTGTCGAGCTCCAAGAGCTGGATTGTACCATGTACAAGGACACAACTCATGTGAGATAGTTCACCAAACCTGTGGAGCTGGCATCTAGGATTATTGCTCTAAACATGCATTCATTTTCACACAAACCATGTCTTTTTTCATTTTTCTAGTTTTGGGGGAAGGGTGGGTCTCAATTTCTCAAATTCTTTCTAAGATATGTTTAAACATCCATTCCAGACTGCCCACAAGTTGAGCGTTCTCTGGGATTACCACTGTCTTACATTTAAGTCTTCATTTCTTGGAATAACAAGTTGAGAAGTCCCAAAGGAGAGAACAAAACAATAGACAAAGTATTAAGCTCTAATCATGCACCCAAACCCTAAGTGCTGGGGGTCTGGGAACTTCACCAATAGCATAGAGAATCCACTCCTTCCCTTCGAATGTAGACAGCAGCCTCGCCCATTGGGCTTGCCAAAAGTAGCCAGAAGCACCCCAAAATCTCTGAAGATGGCTTGAAGAAAGAATAATTCAGGTTTCTAGGTGAAGACTGGTGGACGGACAGCTCCTTACTCCATGCTCTGCCCCTAGACCATCAGCCCAGTGCCCCCAGCTCCTGAATTAAAACTGTCCGAGCAGACTCACCATGTGACTGAGTTCCAGAAGGCCACAGGGAAGAACAAGCCGGGGCCCAGCAGGAAAGCCATCCTCCTCATGGAGCCCCAGATGTGTTCCTCCTAGGGCGGACAAGGTTGTGACAGGCCCCAGCAAGCCTCCTGCCTTCACATGCAGCTCCTGCCTGGCAGGAGTGATGTGTCATCAGGATCACGACCAGTCAGCACTACACATCTGCTGACCTTTTCCATCTTCTATGGGAGGCTTTTCCTTATCAAGAGCTCTCGGGTTGTACATGGGTGTGCTTGTGAAAATCAGAGTTCAGGTTTGGAGGAGGGAAGAGAACAAATCTGACTCCAGAGAAATTGGCAGGCAACTGTCACTCAGAGGACAGGTGTCCTTCCTTCAACAGCCGTGGGATTTCATCACCAACACTCCTGTTGAACAGAGATGCCCATGTCTGTGCACTGGAATCATCTAAGGGCTTTTTAAAACTCCCAGTGTTCAGGCTCCTCTCCAACCCAATTACATAAGAGTCTGTGGGTTGGGCCCTGGGCCTCCATGGTTTTCAAAGCTGCCGGCTAATCGCCAGGGGCAGGCAAGGCTGAGATGGCCATCACAGAAGGACCTGCAGAATCCTTGTTGAGGACAGAGGCACTTCACTGTGTTTTCCCATCCCCATCCCCCTCTTGCCCTCGAAGAAAAAGCGAATGAACCCATGCTCTGATTTTTAACGTTGTCTACTCATTAAAATCACCTAGGGAATTAAAAACAAAACAAAACAAACACCTCTGTCTGGGCCCCGCTTCTGGAGGTTAAATTGGTCTAGGCATCATTAATATAAACCAGGGGGTTGGCAATGGGTCTTTGTCTGCCTGGAATTGGCTTCATAAGAGGTGAGCTGTGACGAACCCTTCTTTTGAATAGCTTCATTCTTTGCCTCAGTATGACCCTGTCTCATTCAGAAGAAATCTCTGTCCTTTGAACCTCCACTGTACCCTAGCTGCTGATGGCCGGTGGTGCCAAGGAACCAGGGCTGAAGCCAGGGCTCTGCCCCGACTCGCTTGAACAGGTTTTCCTTAACCTCTGTGACGTCAGGTCACCGCACACGTGGGCTGGATTTGTAATGCTGATGGAAATTGAAGCATTTTGTAAGCATGTTGGACATGATTCAAATGATAGGTATATTTATATACAGAAATCATTAAGAAAGTGACCCTTGAAATCTGATACCTTTCTCAAGGTCATCCCTTAATTGTATCTATCACTTACTAGTTTTGTGGTCTTGGTCAAATTATCCTCTCTGACCCTTAGTTTCCTTAGCTGCAAAATGGAACTAACAACATCTCCCATTTGTGTGATCTCTGCTGGGCGTCTGTAGATGCCACAAGGACAGGCTCTCTGCTGTCCTTCCCTGGGCTTTCACACAGGAGGTGCTTAGCACAGGTCCAGTGGACAAGTTATGCAGAGGGTTCAGTTCACTGGACCAGTGTCTTCACCAGACATACCTCAGGAATCCCTACATCAGAGTCACTGAGGGGTCTGCAGAAAATCAGATTTCCAGGCTATACTCCAAATCAGAATCTCTTGGTATAGAGCCTAGAAAACTGCATTTTAGACTTGTTCCCAGGCTGGTTCTGAGGGACTTTACTTCCGGCCCAAGCTAGATAAGTTGTGTGTTGTGGGTCGATAAAGGTAACAGAAGGAGAGTGAGATGAAAACTGACCATGAAAACCTGAGGTGTGTGGGGCAGAGGCTGGCTCTAGAGAACCTACTCTAATAGGTCCTTCTCACCTACTCCCAACTCCCATCCTCTCTTCTTGGCAGAAAACAGAAGCTGGAAGTTTGGGCTGCTGCAGGAGAGTGCTTCCCTAAGTCTCCCAGATGCCGTCACCAACACGATGAAGTTCAGCTCACCTAACAAGCACCATTTGTTGGGAACCTGCTCTGTCTAAGACCTCCTGGCCTTGGGGGGAAACGGTGGGGCACACAGGGAAGTAGACCCTCAGGCTACTGCCCTCAAATTGCTTATAGTCCAGTTGGGACCAAGCCTAGCAATACAGGCTAGTAGATAGTAGAAGCCTAGAGACTGAGAAGGGACTGGCTAGGAAAGGCTTCCGGGTTGGGGTGGAGAGGAACTGGGCTTGCATTTAAGATAGCACATGTCTGTCAACGTCCTGAACATGAGAATTATGTTCACTATCACAGTGACTTTAACATTAAATGTGTATTTGTCAATGCAAGTAGACAAGAGAAAATAAGCAGAGGTAATGAATTGGGCAGGAAAAGACAAAACTATCACTATTGTTAGATAGAGCAGTTCCCCTTATCCAGGGGGCATATGTTCCCAGACTCCCAGTGGATGCCTGAAACCACGGAGAGTAACGAGCCCTACATACACACACATACCTATGATAAAGTTTCATTTATTAATTAGGCACAGTACAAGGTTAATAACAATAATGAAATAGAACAGTTGTAACATATACTGTAATAAAATTTATGTGAATGTAGTCTCTCTTTTTCAAAATATCTTATTGTACTGTATTCACCTTTCTTCTCATGGTGATGTGAGAGCATAAAATACCTACATGATGAGATGCCGTGAGGTGATGACGTAGGTGTTGTGACTTGGCATTAGGTTACTACTGACTTTCTGGTCAGAAGGAGGACCATTTCTTCTGGACCATGGGTTGACTGTGGGTAATTGAAACCTCAGAGAGCAAAACTGTGGATAAAGAGTGACTACTGTAATATAATTGTATGCCTAGAACATCCAAGAGAATCAATTGCAAAACACCACAAATAATAAGAGAATTGAATAAGCTAGTAAGATATAAAATTAAGGTTCAGAAATCAATAACCTTAATATGTATAAACAATTAGAAAAAATAAAAGCTGAGACACCAAAAAAAGATAAAATACCTAATATCTTTAACAAGAAATGTGCAAAATCTGCATGAGGAAAACTTGAATGAAATACTCCCAAGGTACACATCACGTAATTGGATAGGAAGACCCAGCATCATGAAGACAGTAGTTTTCCCTAAATTAATTTGTAAATTCAAAGATATCTCAATACAAATACCAATTGATTTGTTTGATTGTTGTTGTTTTTCCTGGAACCTGACAAACTGATCCTAAAATTTATGTAGAGAAGTAAATAAGCAAAAATAACCCAGGAGACAGCAGAAGGTAAGAAGAGTAGTACAGGGAAGGGGATGAGGGAAGCTAGGTCTTGAGACTATAAAAATATATTACAAAACTTTTTTAAAAAGTATTAATTCTCTCTTCATTTCTCTAAGTTGTTAAAGAGTCATTGCTGTAGGATAAAATTATTTAACCAGGACTTAAAAAGTAGCTCTAACTTAAGTTGGTTCAATTTTGTAGTCTTTGTATTCTTTATTGGTTGGCTTAAAAACAAGGAGCAAGCCTTTTCTGAAACCAATCAGCAGTTCTCTGGCAAAGTAAGTGGGTGTGACTGCCATGCATTTACCAACTTTTAAAATGCAGCCTAATAAGAATTGTCTAGAAGAAGTGAAGGCAATTCCGGCACAATAAGGCACCCACCATCTTGGTATCAAGAGCCGCCATTTTGTTTCCCACAACCTCCAATCACCAATCACCAGATGATCACACCACCCCCTTAAGACCCAATCACCAATGACCAGATGATCACACCACCCCCTTAAGACCCAATCACCAACGTCCCTGTAGCAGAACACACCCAACCCCAACTCCTCAAAAACGTGCTTCCTCACACATGCTGCTCTCTACTCAGGGACAGCCATTTTCATTTAATCTTTCAGCCATAAAAATATCTTGTGTGGGTTCCCCTGGGTTATTTTGGGGAAGGGAGGGTCGCGGCGAGATACCCTTTCAAGGAGAGTCATTAACGATGTGTTTGAAATCTACATTTGAAATTATGACAGGATAAATCTTTTCGGATTTTATTTTGGGAGTCTTAATAAAATTGTTACTTAATTAGTGGAGAAATTAAGGTTTACTCATTTTTGTTTTCTAATGTGATACGCAAAATTTTCCTAGTTATATGAGGAAAATAATCAAATAAATATTTTTTTAATTTAAGGAATCCAAACAATAGTCATTACACTACTGGATAAAAATTTCAGCGTTCAAAGGTTATGGACATAGATTATAGATTGAAAACTAATTGCATCTCAGTAAAATTAACAAACAGTACAAAAAATGGCGTTGACAATTACATATGCTGAATGAGATTTTTTGACCATGTAAACATATTAAGTGTGTTTTTCTCTGCTTTTATTTGTATGCCTCAAAATTTAGTGCATACAGAAATAAGCTACTTTGAATTAAAAAATAAAAACCTTTATTCTAAGTAGGTTACATAGTACTTCGGTACTAGGCTTTTTTAAGTTTTGAGGAAGATTTCATTTACAGCAAGCTAACTCAGGTACTGTCAAAGACACCTACAAAAATATGTCCCCCATATTTACATACATACTATAAAAATGACATACAGAACTACAAAAATCAGGTAAGGGAGAGACTTTCTAGAGTTTTCCCATGTACTTGGTAAGTAAGCAAGCCGAAAGAAAGCACAGAGACCTGGTCTAGGACATGTCTCCATGGCAAGGCTGGTATAACACATCCGTCTACACATGCAAGGAGTATTTCAGAAGCCCTGCTTCAGCACCAGTAACTTACACTACACGGATCACGGAGGTGGGTATGTCCCTGGCAGTGAATCCCGTTCCTGTGCTGACACCACCTGTCTGACGCTGTGGTACCGCCATATTAAAGTCAAGGCCCATGGCATCCGCCACTCTTTGGGGGCATATCCTCGTGGTTTCATGGTGTGTTAGGTTGTAGTGCTACTCACGGTGTCTTCCATTTGTTCATTTGAACATCCAGTGTTTCAAACTGGTGTTCAGATTTGTTCTTCAAGGCAGAAATCTTCCGTCCAGGCTCAAACTCCTCAGTGCAGCATCTGCAGACCTGCCTGCCCTTGCTACGGACTCGCCTTTGCTCAGTGTGGCTGAAGTTGGACGGGGGCTGCCGCAGCGTCGGCCCGGGCCCTTAGTCTCGAGAAATGAAGTGTCTGGTTTTTCTGATAGTTCGCGTCTTTGGCAAGTATCCTTGCAGCTTCTATATGCCCTTCTGAATGATCTTTTTACTCTTGTCCTTTTCGTTCTCTAGTCACATTTCTTGGCTTTCCTATTGTGTTTTTGTAACAAAGTTGGAGTGTTTCTTCATATTTGAAACAATGCCATGACTTTTCTGGGAAGATGACTGGATTTGGTGGAGGGTGCTCGGGGATTACACTTAGTTTGAGGTGCCGGACAGCTTGACTAGGTTGACTTCCCTATTTCCTGTTTTATCATGAAGCTTTGATAATTAAAAGTGTGGTACTAGCACATGAACAGGCAGACATTTATAACAGGTTAGAAAATCCAGAAGTAGGCCTAAAATATATATATGGGAATTTTGTGTGTGATAAAAAGAAATCAGTATAAATGGACTTTGAATCAAACATGTTGATCCTCTCCCATAATAAGAGAAGTGTGAATTAAAACTACAATATGACATTGTTTCTCACCCATCAGCATGGCAAAAATCCAAAAATTCGACCACATGCTCTGCTGATGAGGCTGAGAGGACTTTAAAATTGTATTTGTTTTCAGTCTTTCTTTTTAAAGATTCCCTATAGATATATAATTCACATACCACACAATCTGTCTATTTAAAGCATGCATTTAAATGGCTTTTAGTATATTCACAGATTTGTGAATATATCACCACAGTTGGCTTTAGAATATTTCATTATCCCAAAGAGAAAACTGTACCCTTTGGCTATCAATTTCCCAAGCCTCTATCCTCCCACTCCCACTCTAGCTCTAGGCAAACATTAAATCTGCTTTCTGTTTCTCTGGAACTGCATGCTTTGGACATTTCATATAAATGGGGTTATGCAGTATGTGGTCCTTTGTAACTGGCTTCTTTCATTTAGCATAATGTTTTCAAGGGTCATCCATGTTCCTAACAGTCCTTCATTTCTTTTTATTGCCAACTAGCATTCATTACATAGATACATCGTATTTTGTTTATCTGTTTGTCTGTTGATGGACACTTGGATTGCTGTCACTTAGGGGCTATTATGAATGATGCTACTATGACCATAACATCCATGAGGTTTTGTATGGGCATACATCGTTATTCCTCCTGGATTTTTGCCTAGGAGTAGAATTGCTGAGTCATATAAATATATTTAACTTTGGGGCAAATTACTTCACCATTTTACATTCCCAGTAACAGTGTTTGAGGGTTCCAGTTCCTCTACATCCCCACCTGCACTTGTTATTGTCCATGTTGAATACTGTCATCATCTGGTTGAAAAGCAGCATTACAGATCATCTATCCTGCCATTAACAAGGAGGAAGGAACCCAGAGATAACAGATGGCAGAGCCAGGATCAGGGCCCAGCTTCCAGCATCTCTAAGGATATTTGATTCTTTTGTGTATGACTGTATTTGGTTTTATTTTTCTAGATATATGTTTACCATCTATGACTTTAGGAAATATTGCATCACATTTCTTATAGGTTACTGAGCCTGAAGAAAAGAAGAGAGAATGCTGGCCTATAAACTGCTTCAAGGGTTTGAGGAGTTAGGACAGCAAAAGGAGGTGACAGACAAGCTGCTCACCATCTCCACTGTGAATTACATTACAGCAGGAGGGGTGCACTCAGCTTAGCAGAAAAGCCTGTTTCTGGGAGAAATACTGGGACATTTGATACCCCAGTCAAGGATACAGCGTCTGATCTAAGCAGAGGCATCAGAATGTTTGGTGTGGGGTCAGCCCAACCCCCAGTGGGAGCTAGGAGAATGAATTTCAGCCATTCTGTACCAGGACTCCCTGGCTGGCTTCTTTGCCACCTGTTCCTCCTCCAGCTCCCTCCGTCACTAGAGTGACAACAGGAGAGCCTGTTGTGGCTTGCAGGTGTGGAGTTCTGCCTCACTGAGGTTTCTCATGAAACCATGAAAGAGAAGAGTGAAGTACGGGCATTCACTCCTTGTTCTGACAGAGATGGGAGCCAGGATTCCTTTGCTTACTCAAGTGTCAGGAAGTGATCTGTAGTCATATTCTGTGTCATCTGAGGATCCCAGGAGGACAGCTGAGCAAGCATTTCAGGACGGGAGGTCTCAGCCCAAACCAATGGTAAGTAACCCTGCTTCACACCTAGGACAACAGATGTTACTTAATAATTTGGGTTTGGTCCGTCCACATCCTCAAAGTGGATAAGAGCTCATGCAGAGAAGCCACCCTTCACACAGTGATAGGATTCTGGGATAAGGCAGGGTCATTGTCAGTCTGGCAGATTGCCTGCTGCCTGGAGTTCTGAAAAGCTCAAACATTTAAGCATGTGGATGGTTGTGGAGCTAGCTAACCTTTGGGGCTGAGCTTGTCATGTGTCTTAATGAGAAGGAACCAAATGTCAAAAGAAATGTCTCAAGCTGGGAAATACTTGGAGATGGAAAGACTTGCAAACCATTTGCAAACAGGTAGAAGCTTCCTATCGCCATGGATTTCCCTCCTCAGTGCTTGTTAGGAAGTATGAAAAGGTCGATCGAACCTGTTGAGATAACCTTTCTGTTTGGGAAGGAAGGGAGGGGATTTGGGGTTTATTTGTTTTTAGACTCTCAGGACTCTTTTCTGTACCATACCACAGGAACTTCACTTACAAGTCAGAGTCTCATCCTGGCCTCTTCCCAGGATCTTATCATCACCATTTTCTTTCTCAAGAGCTTGCAAAGCTAATGACACATCATCTGTGATCTTTAGAAGCTCATCCATTCTTTCCAGGAGCATTTTTGAAGAACTTACCATGTACAAGGAGCCCTGGAGATGCAAAGATGAACAAGAAACTTCAGTTTAGATACATAAACGCATCATCCCCAAATCTAAATTAGAAATACTGGGCTGGAGGTCTAGACCAGAGCTAAGAAAATATTGAGTAGGGCAGGAGACCGGGCATGCCCCAGAAGTCTTGAAAGGATGACAAGGCCCAGGCTATCTCTGTGCTTTTGGAGATACAGCCTCCAACCTCAAAACTGAACCTTTTCCTCCCAGATTTCATTTTAGCTTATCCAAGGAATGCTGGGTTTCAATCAGACAAGACTTTTTTTTTTAATCGAGATAGTTGTAAGAATCTGCCACATGAACATCAAAACTGCCATTGAAGATATTCCTTACTCCATTATTTAGTTCCCCAAAGGAAGCAGTGTACTTTTATGGGGATACAGATGACAAATTCCTATAAAGAAATCAGTGCACAGCTTTCCTCTGGACGAAGCGGTATTCTTTCTTGTGGAATGCAGAACAAAGTAGGCATTCCATTTTAGTAGCCTCCCTGCCCCTGGGCCTTTTTGCTTTGGCTGTCAATAAGCTCAGAGTTAGATTTAATGTTCAATTACACTTAGGATTATTTTTTTCTATTATATAATGTTCATATTAAAAATTATGTATGTATGAGGATGTTTATTGTGACATTATTTTTATAAGATTGGTTAAACAAATTATAGTACATCTATTAATGAAACACTCTGCAGCTATTAAAGGAATAAAGCAGCTTTGTAATGAAACACTCTGCAGCTATTAAAGGAATAAAGCAGCTTTGTGCATACTCTCCAGAAGTGTTAAGCAAAAAAAAGCAATATGTGTAGCATATGCAAGTGTGCATGTGTGTATGCTGTTTGTTCCCATAGAATAATGCATAGCATATTAGACTATTGCTGGAAGAATATCCAAAACACTGGATACAGTGGTAGCTTTGGAGGTAGTGAACTGGGCAGCAGGGCGACTGGGGAGAGGGAAAGCTATCTTTTTACTATGTGGCTTTTGATGCCTTTTGAATTTATATTGTATGTTTTACCTATTCAGAAAATTACAGAAACATTTAAAAGTTTTAAAATTAATTCAATGCTCATCTGTAGGAAGCATTTTATTGAAAAGTCATAATTAGCTCTCCCTTTACTCTAATCAGCTTTCCCTTTACTGTAAACCAGATTAATTTCAATTCCCAAAGGGCCTTGAGGAGTCTTTGTCACCCCTGAAATTGTGTGCCAATTTTTCCATGTTCATTTTTCAGGGTAGAAAGATCCATAGGTGTCATTAGATTATTAAAGGTAACATTAAGAACCAGCACCCCATTTCTCCTGTGCCTCCTCCTCTTCCTTCTTTTTTTTGTTAACAACTTTACATGGTCCCAAAGCAAAACAATGGAAGTAAGGCACCTGGTTCTTTTCTCTGCACATCACACCACCATCAAACCAGCATGAAAGGTATTTATTGAGTGCCTAATTGCTTTTTATTTATTTGCAACTGTTGTATATCCTTTTATTGGGAGCTACCTTTTGAGATGGAGGCTGGATATAAAGTGTAAATACACAGAACCGGATATCAAAATTAGAAACAAAGCTAAGAGAGACTCGGATGATTGTCGGTACAATTAAGTCCTTGACCCTGGGAAGAGGCAGCTCGGGTTGATTCCTCAAGACAGGCGGTACGGATGACCACCCACGCTGTGGAAACTGAGTGTTGCTGAGGCTGAGTGATTAGGGGCTGATATGTACATTGGACCTTGGAACCGTCTGCTTCAGGTAAACCTCTGGCAAAGGGGAAAGTGACTGTTTGTCTGCTGGTGGTGAGAAGGCCCCTTTGGCTGCAGGAGTCCCAGCATTTATCTCGACACCTGATTTCATAAGAAGCAATGAAGCATTGCTCAACATGCCATTTGTTCTTTGGCTAAGCCGATATGCCCACTATGCTTTCTCCCAAGATATTTATCTGTAGCTGACTCTTCTAAGCTGCATAACTATATCATTCTGCTGAATATTTTATGCCAAAGCAGCTTGTTTTCTAGGGCTTTCTACTTGCCTGCAAACAAATTTTCAGTTTTAAGCGAACATATGCAAGTGTGCAGGTGTGTATGCTGTTTGTTCCCATGGGGAGAACTCAAACGTGGTAGGCAGACATGTCCTCACCCAAAGAAGTTCATTAACATTGTTTACTAATGGTAGTGCTCAAGTGAGAAATTTTGGCAAACAAAACCAACAATTATTAAATATTTAATGTTAAGGTACTATAATCATTACATCTTTGTGCTTCTTCTCTTGCTCTCCCTTTTGAAGTCTCCCCTCTAAGAACTAGAAGTTGTCTTAAAGCTCATCTATTCTGATTCCCATTTTCCATCTAAGGCAATGGAGGCATAGACATTTTCAGTATTCAGCTTCAGATTACACAGCTATTTAGTGGCAGAACTTGAATTCATCATACCAACTGAGTCTGCAAAAAATATAGAATATGCTGATGTTGATGAATAAAGGGTAGGCATCAGGACGGCACACAGAGGAATGAGATCCACCTCTATTAGTCATAATAATGGATTAGATAGTGTGCGGGTTTTTTTTTTAATTCCAAAGGGAAAAGAGAATGTTATCTCTATAATAGTAATCATTCTTTCAGGAAACATTATGTGCCAGATACAATGCTAACCACAGGGGACATGAAGATGGACAAGACTTGCTTGTTGCCCTATTTACTAAAGAAATGTTGTATCACTGATTTTCCAAATGAGAGAGTGTATAGGAAGAGAATATGAAATAGGATTTATTATAGGAATGCATTCAGGGAGGAAAAAGAAAAGAAATGCACTAAAAGCAAATATCCTAATGCTTTATAACAAAGAATTGATTCCCCTTACAGGGAATCTGATATATATATACTGTGAGCTTACCCAAATGAGATACTTTGTACTGTGGTTCTTTTGAAAGCAGATGATTCTGACTATGCAAGCTTTTTATTGCAGAACCCCTGATCTAGGTAAATGACACAGTGAAGCTACAGCTAATGGTTAATGACCTCAAGAATCTGAATGCAGGATGGGGAATGGGGTGAGGGTGGGAGGAGTAGAGACAGACTGGTTTTAAGTTTTATTTGTCTGCAGTGTGATTCAGATTTTCTTTGAGATTTTAGGGTCTTGATTGATGAGTCTCTTGATTGAGATTAGGGTCTTGGTTGATGAGTGTTCCCATTTTATAGGTATAAGGTATATCATCTTTATGTGAATGTGTATTGTTTTTTTGCAAATATCTTGTGAAGTTATTGAAATTATTTACTTTTAGGGGTGAAAAGAAAAACCTTATGGATCATCTGGTCTACCCCTTCCATGTTAAAGCTAAGTACTAGGCCTAGATAGAAGAACTGACTCCACACAGTTTCTTCCAAAAACATCACGGTTTCTGGCAAAATCCAGATTTTCTGACACTTTGCCTGTTGTTTCTGGAATAGCACAAATTCTATCTCATGTGTGGGAAATGACACAGAGAGAGGGCTGGAACTCCCATTATTACTTCAGCCTTTCAGGTTGTTTTATTCTTGGAAAAAGCTGAGCAGTCTGCCGGGCAGAGACTGGCCTGAAATTTAACCGCACAGCTTCAAGACTCTAGTGAAGAGGGTTTTGAGGAGCTACTCTGACCAAGGTCTGTCCGTAAGTGAGGCTTTTTATAGAGGACAAAAACATTCATTAGAGAAGACAAAATGCATGAAAGAAAGGTTAATATCTGAGACAAAAAGGAGCCCCTTTGGACACTTTTAGCAGTGCCCCCTTCAGTGCTTTTGCTGCAGGGCACTTGCAGTGTTTAAGCATTCACATCCCCACTGGATCGCGTGCCCTGAGAAGGAGTCTGCTGCCCTATTTGCTGCGAGATCCACAGCACCAAAGACAAGCCTGGCACGGAGCGCTCAGCACGTATTTGCTGAACAAATGAAAGGAGAGGCAATGAATAAAAAGTACTGTTTTTTGCCCTCCGAATGTGTTCAGCATTTGCTATTGAACATGTCGGCACCTTTCCTGGCTTAGTGACTTTCCTTCCTAAGGTCAGAAGCTGATGCTCAGAGCCTTTCAGTTTTACAGATTGAATTGAGTCTTAATAGCCCAACCAGAGAAATTTACTTGGCATTGCACATGAAACTGAACAGTCTGTATCTTGTCTTGCTTGCTGTAACCCCCAAATGAGCACCGTGAAACACACTGGCCTACTGTTCACCCCATGTACACACACTGCCTTTCTCTTCTCACCCAGTAAGCTTTGTGGGAGCCCTGCCATAGGTACCACCAGGCCACTAGAAATTCTAAACCCATTGGTAAATCCCAACATACTGCAACAGAAAAGCTTTGACGTAGCTGTCCAGCTCCTAGCCCACACATCCATCTTGGGATTTTACAAGTTTAAGACGGTTGTCATGTCCCCATCCCTTCTAGGAGCTCCTGGCAAGTTGGAGGGGAGAAGCAACTCCACCACAGTGGCTTCCCATCAGTCTCTTCCAGTTGGATTTTCCTCTTTTGAGTTCTGACTTGGGAGTTTCTCCTTCACATGGTCCAACTAGTCCATTTGACAGAATTAGCTGTCAAGTGCTAGAAAAAAACAAGGAGGTAGATGGTACAAACACAGGCAGAGGACACGTATATTAGTGAGAGACATGTAGGGAACTCAGCACTAAAAAAATGTCCCAGGACATTGCTCAAAGACAAATCTCATCTGCACTTAAGTGGAGAAGACAGGGAGGAGGCAGAGATGGGAAGGTACTTTGCCTTTATTTAGGTGAACTTGGATGCCTCCTGACCTTAACAAATAGCTCCCCTCCCTAGCACCTCCTGCTCACCTCTGCAGCAGGCTTTCAGCTCCTCCAAGGTCCTGGTCTCACCTTGAGCCTCCTTTCGCTTCCCTTTTAGCCCCTAGCTGGGCGCCTGCTATCCAGCGCTGCTGCCTGACTCTGCAGTTACTCGGGAGGGTTGGGAGGCTGGCCATGGTGATCATGTTACAGGGCAGCCGACTGGCTCAGGCCAGGCACGTGATGAGAGAAAATGTTTGGGCCTGTGAGGATCAGAGACAAAAACACCCTTCTTGCCAAAGTACGTTTTCTTAAAGCTGAGAGGAAAAAATGTACGGTGCAAGCAGAGGCTTGGATGAGCTCATTCGGCCAAACTTCTTTTTAAAAACTTCCTTCATCGTCTTCAACTTAAGAAAATGTTGCTGTCCCATAGAAGGCAGGTTCAGTAAGAGACGTGGTTATTAGATAATGTAGAAGGGAGAAGGCAGGCAGTCCGAGTGGATTAAAAAGCTTACTTGGACCAAAGGACCTAATTTTCTTTTTTTTAATGGCTTCTGTTGCTGCTGAGGGCTGGCAAGGAGGAGGGATGCATCAGCTTTTACTTGGAAGTCTGTCGGGGCGGTTGTTTATTTTCCTTGGTTCTTGTTCCCACTGCAAAAAGAATTGAAGGGTAGAGACAGGTAGTGAAGCAGAGTAAAAGTTTAACGTGAAGAGTGAAAAAGTGCAGGTGACCTCAGAGAGGAGGTGCACCCTGAAAGGTTGAACGTTTTATTTAAAGAGAGAAAATGTACGGGTGACCTCAGAGAGAGGCACGCTGAAAGTTTGAGGGTTCCCCCTTTTAAGGGTTTTTCAGGAATGTGGCAGAGGGCTAGGGGGTGTAGACTTACGTGGTCTCAAGATGTTTATCTTTGATGAGAGACACTACAGTCTCTTCTATTATCAGTACTCCAGGTAATTCTGCAAAATTAACACAAGAAATTTATTGATCTGGTTCCTTCCCAGGATAGCAGCTTCCCTCTGGGAACATATCAATCAAGACCTCCTGCCCTGCCCCAAGATGGGCCGAGTTATTGTCTGTTGGCTAAAGAATATGTTAAGAATCTTACTTCTTAACTTCCTGGGCTTTAAAATGCAATCTTACCTTTAAGATGGAATCTTTCCTGCTTTTACTATATGCTGTTTATATCTGGGCTTGTTTGCTAAATCAATCATGATGCTTGTTTCCTGCCCAGGTTGCAAATTGCAAATTACTTGATTAGGGGCTGGAGGAGGAAAAAAAACATAATAAAGGTTAAGTTAAAGAATAAGCTGGGCCTTTTAGCAGGCTAAAGTAAATCTTACAATGGCATGATCTAATTGATACGATGAAGACATTGGGCTGTGCTGGGATACTTTTCTTTATTTGGGGAATATCTGGATATTCCAAGTTACTTTTGGCCTTTGGAGCTTCAACTGATTAACTCATTAACTCTGTGAGTCTTTTCTGGCTTTCTAGTTTTAACTGGTAAACCTTTTGAGTCCCTTTTAGTGGATTTAACTGGCCTTATTCTCTCTCCACTCCGCTCATATCTATTTTTCTGCCTAACAAGTCTAGATGCAGGAAAAGCACCCCTGCAGAGGTTAAGTTTGTACTTTGACTGAAATTATGATACAGAAGCCATGACATGAAATGATGAGCACCTGTGAAAAAGAACTGAGTTTTTAATCTTAAATTTCTAAAAATTATTTTTGAACAGGCAATATGTGCATTTGCTATAAAATACAAAAGGGTCAAGAGAATGTACAGCAAAAAGTGTTTTGTCACTACTCCCCAGTCCCCTACTTCTCTTAAGAGGCACCCTTATGACCAGTGTTTTGCTTATCTATCCAGAGCGTGTAAGTACCTACAAACATATATGTCTCCCCCTCTTCTTTAGGAAAGTACATCATATATGCTTATTCTGCTCCTTACTTTTTTCACTTAATATTCAAAAGTGGAGATTGTTTCATTTGGTACCTTTAAGAGCTACCACTTTCTTTTTAATGGCTGCATGCCGTCCCGCTGACTAGATGTGTCACACTTTAGCCAATAAAGGGCCACGTCTCAGTCACCTTTTCCTGCCTAATTCTCCGCACAAGGCAAGGGCTCAGTGAACATTCATTGCTTGCTTACAGATCAATCACTTCTTGTACAAGTTGTTCATGTTGTTCCTCATCTCTCCTTTCAGAGGTACCAATATTTTTTTCAATATTCTACATATTTATATAATGCATATATTCCCTAGCCAAGCAAGTCTGTCTTGTACACTGAGAAAACCTTGCTACATGACTTCCAAGGACCCCTTAGTCTAGCTCCTTTTGTTTAACATCATTTCCTACTACTTCCTACATTCTAATGCTCCAAGTATCACTGTCATGTGTGAACATTTATCAATCACTTATTATGTGCAGAAAACTTTTTTCTATTTTCTGTTGTCCCTTCCTCCATATCATTGGTTATATCTACTGATCTTCCACCCAGACTTTCCTTCCTAGTCCTGTCCACTATTCTGCTTCCTTTTTTTCTCTTTCTGAACTTGTGTGATGAATACTCCCTGCTGTAGTGGGTATTTTTTCTATAATAATTTCAAGAAGGGGTGTGGGGAAGTTGGGGTTCCTACGGCCAGGATCCTCACTGAACTTAAACCACCTGATGATGTAACTGGCCTGTTGCTAGGCTACCGCTTCCACACCTTTAGGCAATAAGCTATTACTGTGCTATATAGAGAGCTCAGCCTAGTGCTCTGCGCCAGGCAGAGACGTTAGTGCTCTACCTACCGCTGGGAGAACAAGCCTGGTAATAAACCCTTTCACCCCAAAGAACATTCTGCTGTCAATTTCTTTGGTCGCATTGAATCCATAGCGAACTTGCCTGGGGCTGAAACCCACTGGAAAGACAAGGGGCTTTATGTGTCTCAATGGCACTAATAACTGGCACACAGTAGGCCCTCAGTAAAGCCTGCATAACTGAGAATCTTGCTCCTGGGTTTTCTCTTAGTCTGGTCTTTGAGAAATGCTCAGCTTTCTTGTTATCTCAAGTTGTATAAGACAGCCCCTTCCTGGCTGATCTCCTTTAAAGGAAGTAGTCTTAAGGAGAAGTTCTGAGATCTTGGAAGAATGTGGGTCTGGATTCAACTGATTGCTCTCACCCACCAACTTTGTGACCTTGGCCTCTCTGAGTCTCAGTTTCCTCATCTTAAAATGAGTTGGATTCGTGGATCTCTGAGGCTCCTCACAGTTCTAATGTCTGATAATCTGATGTTGGGATTTATCATTATGCTTACCAATTTTTCTGGAATATATTCCTTATCCCACACTCTAAATGAACTCATCTAGTTAGAAGCTGAAGAGATATTCTGAAGCCCTTGGGTCCCATTGCTCCTAGAATGTTACAGATGTTCCAAAGAAGATTCTAAATGCTGGTCATATAAGAAAAATCAGAGGTTTTTGAGATCTGGCTGTAATACCAAAGATGATGATTTTGTTGCATGCATGCACAGGGAAAGGGAGAGAGAATGAGAGAAGAGAGCTTTAAAACTAGAGGTCCCAGAGGACTAGTTTTATCTGTATTCATGTGCTTACCTGCTCTCTCTCCATTGTCCTATATTTCTATTTGCCTAGCTCTGTATAGGCAGAGATCAACATTCTTCTTTGGAATTTAAGGAATAGTCAGTTAGCAGGCTTGAACAGTTTCACAATAACAATAATCAAAAGGATGTACTGGCAGTCAATTCTCAATCAGAATCTAGTAAATCTAGTTAATCAGTAAGTTAGCTACAGTTAATCCCAATCAGAACCTATTAAATACCTAAACTGTCACCTATTATTTCCTTAGGCAATATATTTACCATGCCTGGGAGAAGTTGACTTTCTTTTTTTACCAAATTTAGTGTAATTCAAATAAAAAACTAAGATGTCTCTGCCTTTGCTCCATTCTTTGTCCACAGAAGTCAAAGTGATCTTTAAAAATATAAATTGGATCAGGTCATTGCTGTGAATAAAATCCTTCTGGGTTTTCTGATGCACTTTGAATAATTCTAAAGCCTCCCAGGCCTTGCCTCGCCTGGCCTCTGCTTTCTTCTCCAGCAACATTTTGGCCTCTCTGCCTTTGGTCCACCTGTCCGTGGCCGCCCTGGCTCCTTTCATTACCTCTAACACACTCAAGTCACTTATCCTCTGCCTGAAATTTCCTGCTCCCAACAACTAATGCCTTCCTCCTTCTCCCTCTGTTGGGTCCTTGACCTTTCCACCTCTGCCTAAATGCCATCTTTCAGAGAGGTCTTCTTTGACCTCTAAGTAATTTCCCTCAATGCAGTTATTTGCTGTCACCTTACAGCATTAGTTCCTTCATGATAACATCAAAATTTCTCCCTATCCTTTCATTTCTTACTTGAAGCATGTTTACTTGCTTTATTGTTACTTCCTGCCACCAAATGTTAAGTTCCAGAAGGTCAGGAACCATGTCTGTTTCACTCACCAGGGCATCCTCTCGTGTAAACGTGGGGCCCTGTCCATAGCAAATGGACCAAAACTAAAACTGACTGGATGAACACCTAATCCCATACTGGACTGGGAATCAGAAGACTCAAATGCTGGTCCTATCTCTGGGAGCTGGGTGACCTTCAGTTATTTAATTATTTTCCGTGGAATTAGGAGAATGTATTGATTAGAACATCTTTATGGACCCTCTCAGCTTTGGAAATTTAAAAGTCTATGATTATTATCAGTAGATTTTGAAATTCTGTTATTTCAGTAGATTCTGAGAAGGAAAATCAAGGAAAATCAAATGAGATATGAATAAAACAGATTTGGTAGCTACATCTGGATTTAAAAAAATGAATTCTGACTTCATCTCTCACTGATTTCATCTGAGATCAGAGGTTTTTCAGATTGTAATCAAAAGATCAAAATAATACTCACTTAGTCATAAAACATGACATTTGCCTTATATTTAGGAGAAGTTTAATGATCTGTTAAGTTTCCAAGAATCAAAAGAAGGTTTTTCTATTATGTAGAAAAAATCAGGGACAAACACACTGTAAAGGCAGGAAGTTAACCTCAACTATACCAAGGAAAAAAGCCAACTGGGTGTATTCTTCAGCTGAACATAAAGATAAATATTTAATCTGATAGAAGACAACATTACACAAAGTGACAGACCTTGGTTCAGCTGAGGATGGGGGGAATTTTTAACAATGGAATCAATCAGTTGACAAGTATCTAGGTGTGTCAGCATTCTAAGGGACATAAAATAGATTTTTGAGATTTGGGCTCAGAAGGTGATTTAATAGTGGTACTAACCACTTTTAAAGGAGGCATTTACCTTTTTCCCCATTCAAAATATTTCAACCCCAAATATATATTTTAGGTTTTATCTTTCCATGCTTATTATACTTTAAGAAATGCATCCTTTTAGATTTATCCAGAATTGGGACTCACAAAGGCTTGGCTGGCCAAGGATATCACGCAGTCTGGTTCTTAAGGATACTGACTCTAAAACCGGTATTTTTCAATTTTTTTAACCTATGCCCTCCCAGCTGAGATTTGTTCAAGTCTTACTTTCTATAGTTTGTAGTTCAAAAACAATAGAGGGTTTTTTTTTCAAGTATGAAATTACATTATTAAATATATTCTTTTCCAACTACCCTCTCATTTGGTACATCCCTCCCATTGAGAATCAGTGATTTACACAATCATTCTAATTTGCATTAGTGCAAGTGTAGCATAAAATCCATTGCTTACAACAACCATTCCAACACCTCCTGAAATACAAGCCATGTGTGTTTTATATTTATTTTCAATAACTTGAGAAACGAACACCCAGCTCAGGGTGAGGGGTAGGTTGGGGAGATGGGGATGTAGTGTTTCCTGTTTGATTGTTTCAGGGCACACCAAACCCAGAGATGCAGGAGAAAACAAAATTCCAAGAAAGGATCATGGAGGTTGCTCTTATGCGATTAGCTCCTGATAGGGCTGTCCTCTCCTAAATCTAATTACAGGTGGGTGAAAGTATATTAGAAACCCACACGTCCAGCAGAAGGGAGTGTCTTGCCCACCTTCTCCATCATAGTATTGCTTAACCCAGTGACTGTTAAGCCTGCAAAACAGTTAACAAATATTGACTATCTCAGGGATAACAAATTGAGACAGGCCAGAAACAACTATTTATGAATACACTTATATTTCTTCCTCAGGAAAGGGTGTTTATTCCATTTATTAACAACCACCTTGTGAGATGGTTATTCATATTTCTATGTTACAGATGAGGAGGTGGACACTTATGTGGAGGGTAGAAGAGGAGGAGTGGAGTTCAGAAAGTGCATTTGATGCTCTACGCTGGGGACTGGTGGTGGGAGTTCACCTCGCTGGAGAACAGCTTTTGGGAATTCAGTTTGAAATTGCCCTGAAGGCCTGCTCTGCCTCCAGCCTTGGAAATGGACGCAGAATTTTAGAGAATCGCTTAGGGGGAAATGTTTAAAAGTAGGAAGGCCCAGTGCCTTTGAGGTAAATTCGCTATCCATTTACCAACAGCCCCCTTCAAGTGAAGGCATTTACGACTATGACTAGAGCCATGCTGTGGGCCCTCCGCACCCTCTCCCAGGGATAGGGTAGCGTTGCTGTGAGAGTGCCAACGAAGGCAGCCTGGGATTGGCAGCTGTGTGCAAGAAGTCAGGGCTTTGTCTTTCTGCACACTGCTGAAGAACACGAGGCAGCGTTGTATCTGAGCCTGGTCAGTCACTGCCAAGGCCAAGCATTGACAAACAGCCCTCTTTCCAAACAGGATTCACAGTGAGTCAAGGGCAGGGGGAGGCTTTAGGGACCTCCTGGTCTAGGCCTCGGCCCCACTGCTCCCACAACGAAATTCTGGCGAGCATGCTTAGCGTCCGCCAGGACTCGGGCCGGCAACATGTCTTCCCTGTAATGGGAGCAGGTCCTGGCTGGCCGGTTGCTGTGGTAACGCTGCTCACCGGGTTCTGTGAGGCAGGGCGGAGGGAAGTGGGCCTTGGAGAAAGTCACCAAGACTGGTTTTGGGGATGCTGCCTGTGGGTAAAATTGTAATATTTCCAGAATATCTTCCCTGGCTTTAGTACATCTGCATATCAATAGGCATTCAGAGGTGGAAAAAAAGTATGGCTTTAGTGTATTTGCATATCCTCAGGGGTGGAGAGAAGTTCATCTCCATATCAGTGGGTAATTACCTGGGGCAACGAGGGCTTAACTGGACCTGAGAGGTGAGGGGGAGGGCCGGTTTTGCTTCTGCTGGAGCAGGAAAGAGAGAAGGCCCTGGACTGCAGTTTGTGAGCAATAAAGGGGTTTTAAATTTTATTTCTCCCTTTGACTGATTTTGGTTTTTGTAGGTATTTTGCCCCCGGATTTACTTACATCTGGCACAGTCAGAAAGATTCCTCTGAACTCAAAATCTGTCATAATGGGTGCGGCCTTTGGGATGGCTGCCCCTAGAAATGATGGGAAGAAGTGGTGCTTGCGCCAAGGGACGTGTGTGTGGTTGGGGAGGCATCACCACCGCTGCTGGCCACGCCAACCCTGGCCCATGGCCCGAGCCTAAAGCTAGTGCTTCTGCTACTGCTGCCAGCCGGAGCCTGGTCACAACTATGGAAAGGAGCAGAGGTCCAGGTCACCTTGATAAAGAAGCAACTGGCTGCTGTGTACCGTGCCTTGCTACCTATGGAGCCCATATCTGGAATAGCTCCGACCAAGGTAATAACCACCTATCTCATTGAGGTGGGTGTGAGACTGGACCCAAAGGCCACGGAGTGGTGTGGCACAGACACCTACCATGACTGACCATTTGCCTTTGGCATCCCCAGAGAATGATGAAGCAGACGCATGGCCCAGGTGCACTTGCTAGAAGGAAGGCCTGCCTCTGATGTGGCCCAATGGCTACATCAGGGTTTGTTGCATGCGGGGAAAAGACAATGTGGGCTGTAGCCCATCAGTGGGGCTTGCCATTGACCTTTGAAGAAGTCAGCTGAGTCCAGAACGAGTGCCCTGCACGCTGCGCAGATCAGCAAACTACCAAGAGGGGCCTAGAGCATCTCTTGCAGCCCATGGCTAGCCACAGGTGATTAAGAGCTATCAAAGCACCCATTTTATTGGAAATGCTTTGCAAGGATGGGTGCAGCAATCAGGAATAAACATGGACGTGGTCCTGGACATTTCAGCACATGGACCGGCGATGGCTGGCTCTTCTGGCATCTGAGGAAAGGGCCTGGAAGCTGGCCTCCTGTGTATTCCTGGAATAATAACAGCAAAGTAGCCCCCCCAAATCACAGTTATTTGCTTCTATAGTCCTTGTGTCCTGGATGCGTCCCCCCTGGCTGCAGCTGCCGCGCAATGGCTGGAATGGACGAGTTTTGGACTTAAGTCTGCATGGGACTTTGGACATGGGAACCAGAAGCTGAATCCTCTGGCTTGAGAATTATCATGATTGTGTTGCTGTTAAGAAAAAAATGCTTAAAGAGAGGCTTGACTTTGTTTGGTAAAAGCTTTGTGAGCAATCTAGCATGGTTATTAGGAATGAGTAAACAAGTGTAGAAACATATTTTGTGCTTAGTAAGAGACTGTGCTGTAAAGTACCTTTACTTAATCTGCACAGGCTGAATCCTCTGGTTTAAGGATTATCATGATTTTATTGCTGTTGCTATTTTATGTCATTTGTTTGGAAGAGGGGAAACAAGTAAATTGTAAGGTGAGATTTCTGGAGGGGTGGCCTGTGGGTAAAATTGTAATATTTCCAGAATATCTCGCCTGGCTTTATCACATCTGCATATCAATAGGCGTTAAAGAGGTAGCAAAAAATATGGCTTTAGTACATTTGCATATCCTCAGGGGTGGAGAGAAGTTCATCTCCATTATCAGTGGGTAATTACCTGGGCAATGGAGGGCTTATCTGTACCTGAGAGGTGGGGAGTAGGGTCGGTTTTGCTTCCGCTGGAGCAGGAGAGAGAGAAGGCCCTGAACTGCAGTTTGTAAGCAATAAACGGGTTTTAAACTTTGTTTCTCCCTTTGACTGATTTCGGATTTTAGAGGCATTTTGCCCCAGGATTTCCTCTCCCCGGACTTACACTGCCCCACCCGCGACTATTTACCAGAAAGGAGGCAGTGAGGTAGATGTCCTGTGAGGGGGGCCAGAGGGCTGCATTAGTACAGAGAGGAGTCAGGACTCCTCCACTACCAACCTCCCCCAAGTCCGCTCCAGGTGGCGGTTGGCAAAGAAGGAAGGAGGGGGCATTGCAATTTGGAGGATTTGGTGAGACGGGCCACGCCCTTTCCTCAGTCTTTGGTCTATAGAGGCTACGCCCACCACGGTGGGGGGCGCTCTAGATCACGCCCCCTCCCTGTGCGCGCGCCAACCGAAATGTAGGGGATAGTCTTCACGATTGAATAGAGCTAGCGCAAGTAATCGCGCGAAGGCCTGGGGCGGGCGGTGTTCCGCTAGCTACTTCCCAGGTCTCCCCGCCCAGTAGTTGTCGCGGAGTCCTCTTCTTTTGCGCCTGCGCGCTGCTCCCACGTGTTCCGGGGCGCGTAGAAGGGGAGGAGCAGGCAAGATCAGGCGCGCGCACGCCTGGACTGGCGTGAAGGAGCAGGCGAGTCTGGAGGATCGGGTGGGTAGAGTGGTGCGGCCAAGTTGTTTGGTGGCGGTGCGTAAGGCCTCTCTGGGCACGGGGGCGCCCATCTCACTGGCCGGCTTGGTTCTAGGAACCGATCCGGGGCAGGGGGAGGAGAGCGCGGGGTCAGGGGCTGCCGGAGCTCCCGGGTAGTCAGCCAGCCAGCTTGCCAGCCCGCGCTTCGCGGGCCCTTCCGCTCAGGGTAAGTGGGCCCGCGCATGCCGGAGAGGAGCGTGAGATGAGTGTGGGAGGCCGTCGGGGCCTGTGGGAGGAAGAAGAGTGAGGGGCAGGGTGTGTGAAAGGAGAGAGGCCGGCAGAGTAGTAGAAATAACAACGGCCGCTACGCGATAATATTCTAGTGATATGTGCCGGGCCCTTAAAAAACACCATATATGCTTCATTCTGTAACCTCGCTCGCGGTCCTCCGAGGTGTATACTATTATTAAACCCATTTTACTAGATAGGAAAACTGAGACCCGAGAGAGGTTAAGTGACTTAGGAAAAGCCACACAACTAGTCGGCGTGGCTTAGAAGGTCTGTCTGGCCCTAAGGCGCATGATTTTAATATCTTTTCTTTACAAATAAACAAATAAGAGGTGTTAGGAGGAGGAGGGTGATCGGAACGGGAAGAGAATGATGGCGGGAGACCAAGGAAAAGACGGAGTGTGGAGCCCTGCGGGCCTCCCGCTTGGTTCTTCTTGGCTCCACAACTTTCCCTCGCTGTTCTACGGCTTTCCGAAGCAGAGCCGTTACTCTTGGCCACACGGGTGGTGAAGAACTGGTTGAATTGCCGCTCGGTCCATGTAGAGCCTTTGGACACTGTATGGGGGAGGGGGGCGCCAGGACGGCGGCGGCCGCGGCGGTGGTGCGTGCGGAGGACCCTCTCCCAGGCTGCTGCCATTTCTTAACGGTTGCTACTTCCTTTTCCATTTTACCCATGCGCGTCTAAGCCTTTGTTTAATCCGCTAGGATGGGGAAGTGGTGTTAATTGTTTCCTTGTACACTTTGGTTTAAACATAACCGAGCCAGAAAAAATAATCTTTTACCGAGCAAAGCTTGATACTCTGGATTACCTGCAGAGAACGCTTTCGGGCGGCTTTATCATTTGGTGCTTTTCAGAGCTTTCTATGGTAAATGAGTTTTATTTGGGAGTTTATACTATAGGTCATCGGGAACGATCTGCCCAGATTGTACTATAGATCAGTACAGGGCAGCTACCTCAGTAATTTGTGTGTGTGTCCTTTCCTTCTTCTACAGTCTAGTACTGGGAAACAACAGGTATCAGTTAGTGCTTATATTTTCTTCTATATAGAGTGGAGTAGCTAATGTGGTAGGCAAGTTTTCATTGAGTGGATTAGCTCATGCAGGGGTCAAATCTTATAGTCGGCCTGTAAGGCAAACATTGCGTGCTGATCAAAGTTGTCCGTAAAAATTCCTTGGGAAGGTGCAAAAGTTAGAGATGCCATTCCGTTTCTCGGTAAATACAGCTCAGTTTTTCCTTCAGGTTTGAAACTTTTTACTGTTTCTTTGGTTGTAACCCAGATAAAGTAACGTTACCTTTAGGGGCTGTGTTGCACAAATAAACATATTTGAATGGCATAGAGTCACTCTGTACCGTGAGGTGCATTGTGTCGTGCTGGCACTGAGAGGCTTAAAAGGAAGACTAACCAAGGGGACAATATGTAATATCCATCTTAGGTTACAGTCTGGAGCATGTGCTCACATTAGTGAGTGGAAAGTGGCAGGTAGAATTCCTAGCATTATTTATTATTATTTAAATTTTTTTCTAGCATATCCAGAAGTTTATGCTAAGTTAATGTGCATAATGTGTTCCTTTTAAATGTTTGAGTGTCAGTACAGTTTGGGGTTTGCAGGCTGTTTGCAACCACCCCTACCCTCTACCCCTGCCCCCCTTTTACTAGATAAGGGTTTGGTGCAGGAATGCCTTACATACTTTTGCCAACGGCCTGCTTTTGAGTTCCTCATTTGTCAGGTATGTGTAACAATGGTTAACTTAAAAAAAAATTTTTTTCTTGGAAATGGTAGTCATGATACTGCCTTTTTAAATGTCACTGAATTTCACTTTTCTTAAATGTAAAATGTAGAGGAAGGTAACACTACAAAGTTTTGAGTTTTCTCCACTGATACTGAAGCAAAGCCCCACATTTTGAATCTTACCACCTATAACTATTTTGCATTATCTTTAAAAAATACGGGGTTAAAAAAAAGCCACAATCGGAGTATAACACCCCTCCCCCACAAAGAAAACAAAGAAGAGAAAACAAAAAAAAAACCCTTGTTCAGACTTCTAATTGTCTCAAAAATACCTACCCGCCTCAACTGTTTATAGCAGATTCCAGCCAAGATCTCTGCATTTTGGTTGGGTGATATGTCTCCTGGGAACAGTTTATTAGTTGAAAAAGCTGGTTGGTTCTGCAGTTCCCCACAGTAATTTCTTGATTTTGCTGATTACATTTCTGTGGTGTCCTTTAACATGTTCCTCTGTTCCTTTTTATTTCCTGTAAATTGATACTTACAGATGCTTGGTCAGATTCAAGTTAGATTTCTCTTTTTGGCAAGACTGTTCATAGTAGTGATGTGTTCTGTCAGGAGGCACATAATATTTTGGCTGTTGCTTTTTGTGATTATTACAACCATTGTGCTTATTTTAACTGTACTGAGGTATAATTTATCTACTATAAAACTCATCCATTTTAGTGTAGCGTTCAGTGATTTTTAGTAAATTTCTTGATATGTGGCAGTCATCGAGGTAACTGAGTTTGGGAACATTACCATCACCTCAGTTAAGATAACCTCATGCCCATTTAGGGTTGATCCCTATTCCCATCCCAACACTGTAGTTTATTTTCTGTCTTTATAAATTTGCCTTTTCTGGATAATTCATATAGATGCCTTATTACTGCCCAGATCTATAAATTTATTAGAAGTTGCAAAATGGTGATATTGTCATTCTGTATTCATTTGTTAGCTGTATAATTTCTTTAAAGAGAAAATATCCCTCAACTTAGTTACTTAGTTACTTAGCAATACAGCTTATTTAGGAAAGGCAAGATATATATTTAAAAATAAGTTGATTCACTAGCATTCTTGTGACCAGCTTAAGTTTATTTTCTTAGTTCATTATGAACACATGGAGTTAAGCCTATCTGAGAAGTTTTACTACATTATAGTAATTATCCACTATGATGTTCGTACTGTCTTTTAGCAGAGGGAGCTTCTTCAGCTTGTTTCTTGAGGTTCTTTTGACACAACCTTCAGAGCTTCTTAGCTGGGGAGCCTGGTTCAAAGAGTTTAGTGTAAATAACCTGATTGTTCTCTTTTTAAGCTATCTCTTTGCTGCTTGGAGACCAGAAGCATTTTTTGCTTGGCTTCCTTTAGTTGCTTTTGCTTTCATGGAAATGTCTCTCAGACTGCACACTTCCCCTAAAGTAACTTTATGGTTGTGTTTGAAATGACACCAAACAGGAAGTGCATTGTTTCAATTAGATAATAAGGAAACAAAGTGGTACTAATTTAACATAAACTGGCACAGAAATGGTCTTATGTCATTTTGTAGGGGATAACCTTAAGCATGGTTTAGAATCTAAAGTTCTGAGTCCCAACATTTTCTTAATTATGCCCAGATAGTGGATTCCATAACTCAGTCTGAACTTTTGTGCTTTTCTGATGTTTGTCATTTGTTCATTTGCCAGCTTTTAATTCATGCCCATTGTGTATAGAGCCAAAACGAGAGGAAATGGATTTTGCCTTTAAGAAGAGTCCACCCATATTTGTTAGGAAGATACCAGTCTACTTAAGTTTCAGAGTATACTTAAGTCTAATATTAAGTCAACAAATTAAGTCTACTATAATTTCAGAGAAACATCTGTTGAAGTGTAGGGTACCTTGAATAAATGGAATCTTCAAAAGAGTTGCTGACAAACCAACATATTGGTTTCTCAGAGAAATGATGACACTTGAGAATGCCAGTTTTGTTTTGATCCAGATTTTTTTGTTGCATGTGCCTATCTTCAAAGTAGAAAACAAAGATTCATTTTACTGTTTCTAGGAATTTTCCTCTGAATGTATATGTGAGGGCCCACTCTTCAGTTTGTTGAATATCCTTATGGTGGGTTTGCCTTTTAAATAAATGCCCTTTATAATAAGCTCCTTTTGGTCTTTTTATGACCAGGCATCTCATTGCCCTAATCACAGCATTACTCTGAGGCTGAGCCATGTTGGGTTTCATCTTGCCGCATACTGTCCCCCCCCCCCAGTTTCCTCCCAGAGTATGTGCTGTGAATCATTCTATTTCTGGATGACTTCTTTATACCTGGCATCTTTTCTATTCTTACTGTTGAACTGCTGTTTGGTTTCCTTATAATGTTATATATTTGAAAGTAGACATTAATAATTCAAATTCTAATTTTCATTGTGGTTAAAGTTTCAAATTAGCAAGCGGGATTGGTTTTTACTACTTAAAACCTTTACGATCTATTTGCACAAATGTCAGGTGGCACTATATTTAGTTAATTACCTCTAGTTGTATTTGACTTTGGATTGTGAGGAAAAAGAGTTTCCTTTTTTGGGAGATAGAGGGAATGTCCCATGCCCATATTCGTCATATGGGTATTAAGACTTAAATGTGAGAGTTAGGTAGATCCACATTCTTTCAGGCTTTCAGAGATCACAGGTACTTTTAAACTGCCTAAAGTTATTCCTTTAGAATTGTTTCCATGATTTGGTCTCTGTGCAAGGTGATGTAAAGTCATGGATAAGGATGTATTTGTGGTCATGGGACTGTTTTAGTCTTTATAGTTAGGTAGCCTGGAGCAGGCTCAAGAACTGTTCTAGGGTAGTGGTTTCACTTCTTCGCTAAAGGGCAGCTTGGGCAAAAGTTCTTCAGATTTCTTAAGTAATTTTAGTTTCTTTAGATTAAAGAACTGAGAAAGAGGGAGTGTATATGTCTTGACAAAGGCAAGTGTCCTCATCGTATAAAATGGAAAACAAATAAAATATTTGTTTTAACCTAAATTGATGAAGTGATGGTAAAAAGTGATAGTAAACTGATGAATTGATGTCTCTGTTTTGTTGATATCTTATGCCAGTGCATAAATTTAAATGATTTCAAAATATGTTTTTGACTTTAGATCAGATCAACCATTGGCTTGCCCGCTTTGAAAGTGACCTCTCAGGTTCTTCAGGATGCCTGCAGCACTTGTGGAAAACAGCCAGGTTATCTGTGAAGTCTGGGCCAGCAATCTAGAAGAAGAGATGAGGAAGATCAGAGAAATTGTGCTCAGTTACAGTTACATTGCTATGGTAAAGAGCTTTACTCTATTTGATTCACCTTCTTGTGTTGACTTGGGGAATAATTAGTGTGAGATTTTGAAAAAATGATTACACTAAAGCCATGATAAATCAAATTTGATGAAAGGGTATGATGATTTTATGAAACATCAGAGTAGCCAGTGTGTCTGAGAAGGATATAACATCTAGTTATCTTAGTTTTTTTGTGATGTTACTCTGTGTTCAGCAATCTTTAAATCGGAAGTTATATCAACCTGTAGGGCACATCTGTCCCTACAAATACGGTGTATTTGACTGACAGTGTTTAAAAAAATTTTTTAAATTAATTGCCAGCATTTAAAAATCAATAGACCTTACTTAAATTCCAGATTTCTGGCATCTCTGGAAAAAATGGAAGATCTGGCATTATAGGGTCCACATTCCAGCCTGACTAGAACTTGGCTGGATAGGGAGATATGTCCCATGGTGATATCAGGGCCTTTTTTAGAGGAGGCATGTATTCTTTAGTTTGCCGCAGTCTCCATTGCTTATAAGCATGTCATACCCAGTCTGCTTTACGCATTTACATTAGCTGCCTGCAGTTTGTGGTGCCTGCTTTAGATATTATAGAATAAGTCTTTAGCTTGGTATGTAGAGCTCTTTATCATTAAGCTCCAGGCTTTTTATTCAAGCTAAACATGCTATTTATTGTTTTTCTCTGAATGGCTATTTTATTTACAAATAAAAATATTTGTATTTTTATTCATACATTGCTCTCAACCTAGACTGTTCTTAATTGACCTATACTTAGTCAACTAATTTTATTCACATCCTGCTTAGGATCTCCAAGTTGTTATGCTAAATTTCATGATCCTAATGCTCCTTCTGTAGATATCAATGAGATAAGTATTTTCAGATAGATTTTTGTGCCCCGTTTTGGAGCTTGTCACATAACTTTAATAAATTGAGGTAAAATTTTTATTTCTGAACGATTAATTTAGCGTCTATTGTTCTGTGAAACTTTATGATAAGAGACTTTTTCCTTTCCTAGGACACAGAATTTCCAGGTGTTGTGGTGCGACCAATTGGTGAATTTCGTAGTTCCATAGATTACCAGTATCAGCTTTTACGGTGCAATGTTGACCTTCTAAAAATTATCCAGCTGGGCCTTACATTCACGAATGAGAAGGGAGAATATCCTTCTGGAATCAACACTTGGCAATTCAACTTCAAATTCAACCTTACGTAAGTGGCTGAGACACTTCTTGGTATTATTATTAGATCTGCTACATTTGTGCAGTGTGATTTCTAACTGATTTTATTAATTTTAGATTTTGTTTCTACCAAACCCAGCTAGGGGTTGGATGGAACAGCCAAGCAGAAGATAGAGTAAGGAATCTCAGAAAGTAAAGTCCCTCCTAAAGAACTCTTTACATGTCAACAATAAAAAGACAAAAAACCCAATTAAAAATGGGCACAAGATCTGAATAACATTTCTCCAAAGAAGATACAGAAATGGCTTGTAAGCCCATGAAAAGATGCAAATCAAAACCACAATGAGATTACCACTTCATATCCAGTAGGTGGCTATAATCAAAAAGACACAATAACAAATATTAGCAAGGGTGTGGAGAAATTAGAATCCTCATACATTGCTGTTTGGTAATGCAAAATGGTGTAGCCTCTTTGGAAAACCAGGCAGTTTCTCAAAAGGTTAAACATAGAGCTATCACGTGACCCCACAGTTCCATTCCTAGGCAAATACCCGAGAAATGAAAACATACATCCCTGCAGAAACTTGTACATAAATGTTCATAGTAGCATTATCTTTGAGGGCCCTGAAGAGGAAACAGTCCGAATGTCTGTGAATGAATAAATCAAAATTTTTCATTTAAGTAATTTAAATTTAATTAAAACTGAATGAATAAATTAAATGAGGTATATCCGGGCAGTGGAATGTTACTGGACAATTGAAAAGAACTAAGTACTAATACATGCTGTACATAGGTGAGCTTTGAAAACAGTCTACTAAAGGAAAGAAGCTAGACATAAAAAACCACATACTGTATGATTCTATTTATATGAAATAACTAAAATAGCCAAACCTATAAAGACAAAATAGATTAGTAGTTTTCTAGAGTTTGGGGTGGGGAGGTATGGGGTAATGGGGAGTGATTGCTTAATAGATATGGGATTTCTTTTTGAGATGATGAAATGGTTTAAAATTGATTGTGATGGTGGTTACACAACTCTGAATATACTAAAAACTATTAAATTGTATACTTTAAATGAGTAAATTGTTTAATTTGTGAGTTGTGTCTCAGTAAGGCTATTTAAAATGAGAAAGTAAAGTCAGTTCCCCAGTTTAGGAGATTGTGGTTTGAGTGATCTGTTCTGTTGTTTCTTAGCTGGGTGATTTTGAGTCAGTTATTTTACCTTCTGTATTTCAGTTTCCTTATTTGTAAAACAGGTTTATTATTATCTTTCATAATAGAAATAGGTATAGAGGAGATGCTATCAGAGGTAACTAAAACTGGAGCCTCTTTGATAGTAGTTACATTTTGATGTAATTAAAAAAATCATAGCTAAAAAATTTTGTACTTAATGTAAGTGGGATTATGCAGTGTTGGTCTTTTTGTGACAGGCTTATTTCACTCAGTGTAATGTCCTCAAGGGTCATCTGTACTGTTGCGTGTGGCAGAATTTCCTTCCTTTGTAAGATGAATAATATTCCATTGTATGTACAGACCTCATTTGTCCATTCATCCATTGACGGACATTTGGGTTGTTTTCACTTCTTGGCTATTGCGAATAATGTTGCTGTGAACAAGGGTGTGCAAATAACCTCTTAAAGACCCTGCTTTCAAGTCCTTTGGATATATATACCCAGAAGTGGGGTTGCTGGAGCATATGATAGTTCTATTTTTAAGTTTTTGAGTATGAAAATTTGGGGAAGACTATTGTTTTACTGATTATATGAGGTAGTGTTAGAGTATTTCTTATTGGGCCCCAGTTTAACTGGAACATTTGATAGCTCAGGAATAATTTTTTGATTGTTCATATGTTTTGGAGATTTCCTTGAAGTTCAAAGAACAATTCTGGGAGATGACTTTAACTGCATTTTTTTAGCCCTTACTGAAGTCAGTTGTTTGTACCATAATAATAATATAATATACAAGGGAAAATAAGGGTTGTTTTTATTGCAGAATTTGTATATGTGTTTAAAGAACTGTTTAGTGGAACAGAAGATTGCGATTCAATACTGGTTTTAATTTAGTAGAAAAAAATTAAGATGGTGGTGTTTTGTTTTCCCAGTCTGTTCTGAGTTTTTGTGAAAAACAAATGAAAGGAAAACAGTAAGAGGGAGTGGAAAAGGAGTTATGTATTTCCCTACTTTATGATATGTGGTGTTATAAATATTCTCATATTTAAATGATAATCGTGAAGGATACAATATTCTTGGCTCGAGAGGCCCTTCTGTTTCATTACGTTAAACATATCATGCCATTCTCTTCTGGCCTGTAAGGTTTCTGTTGAGAAGTCTGATGATAGTCTGATGGGCTTTCCTTGTAGGTGATCTTTTTTCTCTTAGCTGCCTTTAATACTCTGTCTTTATCTTTGATCTGTGCCATCTTAATTATTATGTGTCTTGGTGTTGTCTTCCTTGGGTCCCTTGTGTTGGGAGATCTAAGTGAGCCGGTGACTGCGAGACTACTTCCTTCCCCAGCAAGGGAAAGCCAGCAATTATTTCTTCAAAGACACTTTCTACCCTTTTTCTCTCTCTTCTTCCTCTGGTACTCCTATATTGCGAATATTGTTCCGTTTTGATTGGTCACACAGTTCTCTTAATATTCTTTCATTCCTAGAAATCCTTTTATCTCTCTCTGCCTCAGCTGCTCTGTACCCCTGTTCTCTGTTTTCTATTCCATTAACAGTCTCTCGCATCTCATCCATTCTGCTGTTAAGCCCGTCGATCGTTTGTCTGATTTCTGTATTGTCTTTCCTCAGTTCCCTCACTTCCTCCCTCAGCTCTTGCACATTTCTCTGTAGGTCCATCAGCATGGTTAAGACTTTTATTGAAATTATTCCTAGGGAGGTAGCATTTCATCCTTCAGATCCCTCTCTGGGGTTTTAACTGTTTTTTTACCACATTCCTCTGTTCTCTTTCATGGCTATATTTGGCACTGAGAAGTTGAACGTATTCATTGGGCCTTGAAGAAAAAGAGATAGAATGTGAGAAAAAAAGAAAGAAAGAAAAAAAGGTACAAAGATATTTTTCTTAAACCAGTAACAAAAACAAAGACTTGTTATTTTGCTTGTATTGCTGTTTGCTTCAGCATGTGTTCTTGGGTGCCTACTCGGTGCCAGCACTGTCCTAGACAGGGTGTATGTGGAGCTGATTAGCACAGGTATTTGTGTGGAAACTCTTTAATCTGGACCTGAAGGACAGGTGTTCTTAACCTGGGGCCCATGAACCTGGTGAAACAGCAATGTGACGTGTGTGTGCAGTTTGTTATGGTGGTTGGGGTCTGTAGTGTATCAGACTCTCTCTCTCCTTTCTTTTTTTAAAATTTATTTTGGTATCATTAATCTACAATTACATGTACAATATTATGGTTATTAAACTACCCCTTCATCAGGTCCCCCCACCAACCTCATTACAGTCACTGTCCATCAGCGTAGTGAGATGCTATAGAATCACTACTTGTCTTCTCTGAGTTGTACAGCCCTCCCCGTGCCCCCCCAACATTACATCTGCTAATCGTAATGCCCCTTTTTCCCTCTTATCCCTCCCTTCCCACCCATTTTCCCCAGTCCCTTTCCCTTTGGTAACTATTAGTCCGTTCTTGGGTTCTGTGAGTCTGCTGCTGTTTTGTTCCTTCAGTATTTTTTCTTTGTTCTTATACTCCACATATGAGTGAAATCATTTGATACTTGTCTTTTTTCGGCTTGGCTTATTTCACTGAGCATAATACCCTCTAGCTCCATCCATGTTGTTGCAAATGGTAGGATTTGTTTTCTTCTTATGGCTGAATAATATTCCATTGTGTATATGTACCACCTCTTCTTTATCCATTCGTCTACTGATGGACACTTAGGTTGCTTCCATTTCTTGGCTATTGTAAATAGTGCTGCGATAAACATAGGGGTGCATATGTCTTTTTCAAACTGGGCTGCTGCATTCTTAGGGTAAATTCCTAGGAGTGGAATTCCTGGGTCAAATGGTATTTCTATTTTGAGTTTTTTGAGGAACCTCCATACTGCTTTCCACAATGGTTGAACTAATTTGCATTCCTACCAGCAGTGTAGGAGGGTTCCCTTTTCTCCACATCCTCGCCAACATTTGTTGTTGTTTGTGTTTTGGATGTTGGCCATCCTCACTGGTGTGAGGTGATATCTCATTGTGGTTTTAATCTGCATTTCTCTGATGATTAGTGATGTGGAGCGTCTTTTCATGTGCCTGTTGGCCATCTGAATTTCTCCTTTAGAGAAGTGTCTATTCATGTCCTCTGCCCATTTCTTAATTGGATTATTTGCTTTTTGTTTGTTAAGGTGCATGAGTTCTTTATATATTTTGGATGTCAACCCTTTATCAGATACGTCATTTATGAATATATTCTCCCATACTGTAGGATGTCTTTTTGTTCTACTGATGGTGTCCTTTGCTGTCCAGAAGCTTTTCAGCTTGATATAGTCCCACTTGTTCATTTTTGCTTTTGTTTCCCTTGCCCGGGGAGATATGTTCATGAAGAAGTCGCTCATGTTTATGTCCAAGAGATTTTTGCCTATGCTTTTTTCTAAGAGTTTTATGGTTTCATGACTAACATTCAGGTCCTGATCCACCTTGAGTTTACCTTTGTGTATGGGGCTAGACAGTAGTTCAGTTTCATTGTCTTACATGTAGCTGTCCAGTTTTTCCACCACCAGCTGCTGAAGAGGCTGTCATCTCCCCATTGTATATCCAAGGCTCCTTTATCAAATATTAATTGACTGTATATGTTTGGGTTAATGTTTGGATTTTCTATTCTGTTCCACTGGTCTGTGGGTCTGTTTTTGTGCCAATACCAAATTGTCTTGATTACTGTGGCTTTGTAGTAGAGCTTGAAGTCAGGGAGCGTAATTCCCCCTGTTTATTCCTCCTTCTCAGGATTGCTTTGGCTATTCGGGGTCTTTTGTGGTTCCATATGAATTTCAGAATTATTTGTTCGAGTTCATTGAAGAAAGCTGTTGGTAGTTTGATAGGGATTGCATTGAATCTAGATTGCTTTAGGTAGTATAGCCATTTTGACAATATTTATTCTTCCTAGCCAAGAGCATGGGATGCATTTCCATTTGTTAGTGTCCTCTTTAATTTCTCTTAGGAGTGTCTTGTAGTTTTCAGAGTACAGGTCTTTCACTTCCTTCGTTAGGTTTATTCCTAGGTATTTTACTCTTTTTGATGCAATTGTGAATGGAATTGTTTTTCTGATTTCTCTTTCTGTTAGTTCATCATTAGTGTATAGGAAAGCAACAGATTTCTGTGTGTTAATTTTGTATCCTGCAACTTTGCTGAATTCAGATATTAGTTCTAGTAGTTTTGGAATGGCGTCTTTAGGGTTTTTTATGTACAGTATCATGTCATCTGCAAATAGTGACAATTTGACTTCTTCTTTACCAATCTGGATGCCTTGTATGTCTTTGTTTTGTCTGATTGCCATGGCTAGGACCTCCAGTACTATGTTGAATAACAGTGGAGAGAGTGGGCATCCCTGTCTTGTTCCCGATCTTAGGTGAAAAGCTTTCAGCTTCTCGCCATTAAGTATGATGTTAGCTGTGGGTTTGTCATACATGGCCTTTATGATGTTGAGGTACTTGCCATCTATACCCATTTTGTTGAGAGTTTTAATCATGAATGGATGCTGGATTTTGTCAAATGCTGTTTCAGCATCTATGGAGATGATCATGTGGTTTTTGTTCTTCTTTTTATTGATGTGGTGGATGATGTTGATGGATTTTCGAATGTTGTACCATCCTTGCATCCCTGGGATGAATCCCACTTGATCATGGTGTATGATTCTCTTGATATATTTTTGAATTCAGTTTGCTAATACTTTGTTGAGTATTTTTGCATCTATGTTCATCAGGGATATTGGTCTGTAATTTTCTTTTTTGGTGAGGTCTTTGCCCGGTTTTGGTATTAGAGTGATGCTGGCTTCATAGAATGAGTTTGGAAGTATTCCCTCCTCTTCTATTTTTTGGAAAACTTTAAGGAGAATTGGTGTTATTTCTTCTCTGTATGTCTGGTAGAATTCAGAGTTGAATCCATCGGGTCCGGGGGTTTTGTTCTTGGGTAGTTTTTTGATTGCCGATTCAATTTCGTTGCTGGTGATTGGTCTGTTTAGTTTTTCTGTTTCTTGCTTGGTCAGTCTTGGGAGGTTGTATTTTTCTAAGAAGTTGTCCATTTCTTCTATGTTTTCCAGCTTGTTGGCATATAGATTCTCATAATATTCTCTTATGAATCTTTGTATTTCTGTGGGGTCCGTCGTGATTTTTCCTTTCTCATTTCTGTTTCTGTTTATGTATGTAGATTCTCTTTTTCTCTTAATGAGTCTGGCTAGGGGTTTATTTTGTTTATTTTTTCAAAGAACCAGCTCTTGGTTTCTTTGATTTTTTTCTATTGTTTTATTCTTCTCAATTTTATTTATTTCTTCTGTGATCTTTATTATGTCCCTCCTTCTGATGACTTTGGGCCTTATTTGTTCTTCTTTTTCCAATTTCAGTAATTGTGTCTTTAGACTATTCATTTGGGAATGTTCTTCCTTCTTTAAGTAGGCCTGGATTGCAATATACTTTCCTCTTAGAACTGCCTTTGCTGCGTCCCACAGAAGTTGTGGCTTTGTGTTGTTGTTGTCATAAGTCTCCATATATTCTTTGATTTCTGTTTTGATTTGGTCATTAACCCATTGATTAATTAGGAGAATGTTGTTAAGTCTCCATGTATTTGTGAGCCTTTTTGTTTTCTTTCTAAAATTTATTTCTAGTTTTATACCTTTGTTATCTGAGAAGTTGGTTAGTAGGATTTCAATATTTTCGAATTTACTGAGGTTCTTTTTGTGGCCTAGTATGTGGTCTATTCTGGAAAATGTTCCATGTGCACTTGAGAAGAATGTGTATCCTGTTGCTTTTGGGTGCAGAGTTCTGTAGATGTCTGTTAGGTCCATCTGTTCTAGTGTGTTGTTCAGTGCCTCTGTGTCTACTTATTCTCTGTCTGGTTGATCTGTCCTTTGGAGTGAGTAGTGTGTTGAAGTCTCCTAAAATGAATGCATTGCTGTCTATTTCCTCCTTTAATTCTGTTAGTATTTGTTTCACATATGCTGGCGCTCCGGTGTTGGGTGCATATATATTTATAATGGTTATATCTTCTTGTTGGGCTGACCCCTTTATCATTATGTAATGTCCTTCTTTATCTCTTGTTACTTTCTTTGTTTTGAAGTCTATTTTGTCTGATACAAGTACTGTAACACCTGCTTTTTTCTCTTTGTTGTTTGCATGAAATATCTTTTTCCATCCCTTCACTTTTAGTCTGTGTATGTCTTTGGGGTTGAGGTGTGTCTCTTGTAAGCAGCATATAGATGGGTCTTGCTTTTTTATCCATTCTGTTACTCTGTGTCTTTTGATTAGTGCATTCAGTCAATTTACATTTAGGGTGATTATTGATAGATATGTACTTATTGCCATTGCTGGCTTTAGATTCGTGGTTACCAAAGTTCAAGGGTTGCTTCTTTACTATCTAACAATCTGACTTAACTTTCTTGTTAAGTTATTGTAAACACCATCTCATGTTTCTTTATTTCTCTCCCTTCTTATTCTTCCTCCTCCATTCTTTATATAGTAGGTGTTTTATTCTTTGCCTTTAGTTAGTATTTGGATGGTCTGCTTTCTTTGCTACGATTTTATTTTCTCTGGTGACATCTTTTTAGCCTTAGGGGTGCTTCCCTCTAGAGCAGTCCGTTTAAGATATCCTGTAGTGGTGGCTTATGAGAGGCAAACTCTCTCAACTTTCGTTGTCTGAGAATTGTTTAATCCATCCATCATATTTAAATGATAATCGTGCTGGATACAATATTCTTGGTTCGAGGCCCTTCTGTTTCATAACGTTAAATATATCATGCCATTCTCTTCTGGCCTGTAAGGTTTCTGTTGAGAAGTCTGATGATAGTCTGATGGGTTTTCCTTTGTAGGTGATCTTTTTTCTCTCTCTAGCTGCCTTTAATACTCTGTCTTTATCTTTGATCTTTGCCATCTTAATTATTATGTGTCTTGGTGTTGTCTTCCTCTGGTTCCTTGTGTTGGGAGATCTGTGGGCTTCCGTGGACTGCGATACTATTTCCTTCCCCAGCGAGGGAAAGTTTTCAGCAAGTATTTCTTCAAAGACACTTTTTATCCCTTTTTCTCTGACTTCTTCCGCTGGTTCTCCTATAATGCGAATATTGTTTCGTTTGGATTGGTCACACAGTTCTCTTAATATTCTTTCATTCCTAGAAATCCTTTTATCTCTCTCTGCCTCAGGTTCTCTGTATTCCTGTTCTCGATTTCTATTCCATTAGCAGTCTCTTGCATTCCATCCATTCTGCTGTTAAGCCCGTCAATCGCTTGTCTGATTTCTGCATTGTCTTTCCTCAGTTCCCTCACTTCCTCCCTCAGCTCTTGCACATTTCTCTGTAGGTCCACCAGCATGGTTATGGCTTTTATTCTGAATTCTTTTTCAGGAAGACTGTGCATTTCCATCCCTTCAGGCTCCCTGTCTGGGGTTGTCTGGTTGATTTTAGTCTGTACCATATTCCTCTGTCTTTTCATGGCTATAGAAGTGGTCGCTGGTAGTTGCCACGTATGTCAGCTGGGCTCTTTAAGACTTTAAAAAGAGAAAAAAAAAAGAAAGAAAGAAAGAAAGAAAAAAAAAAGAAAAGAAAGAAAAGAAAAAACCAAAACCAAAGCAAAACAAACAAAAAAAACAAAACAAAAAATGTGCCCACCTGGAGTAAATTCTGTGGGGATGCTGTAGGTGGCGCTGTTGTCCCACTATTCCGCAGCTGTGGCTGCGTCGCTCCGCAGGGCCCTTTATAGCTCTGGCCGGGGTGGGAACGAATGGGAGGCTGTTGATCTCTTTGGGAAGTCGATGTGTGACCACCCTTTCCCAGTCCCCAGCTAAGGGGTCTGAAACTCCTCAGGACTCCCAGCCTGCTGGGCTGAGTGTGCCGGGGCGATCCGGCTCCTCTGCTGGGCTCCTGTCTCTTTAAGACCGCTGAAGAAAGCACACGCTTTTTTTTTTTTTTCCCTCTTCCCGGGAGCCAGCTGCAAGCACCCTGGCGCGTTCCCCGCTCAGATCCTGCCCCTCTGTCTCTCCAATCTCCGCTACACTGTGCGATGTGTGTCAGTGCTCCCCGCGCAGATCACCGGGATATCTTGGGTGTAGCTGCACGCTGTGCGCTTTCCTGTGTATTCTGGTCTCTCTTTTAGGAATAGTTGTATTTGCCGTATTTTCGTAGATAAATAAAGTGTTGGGAGCAGATTTCTGTCGCCCTGCTCATGCCGCCATCTTCCCGGAAGTCTCTCCAGACTCTTTTTTTAAAATTAAAGTATTATTGATGTACAATCTTATGTTGGTTCCAGATATACAAAAGTGGTTCAACGGTTACCCATATTATTAAATCACCCCTTCTTGTGTGGTTACTATCTATCAATGTAGTAAGATGTACATTGCAGAATCGGTGATGATATTCTCCATGCTGTACCACTGTCCACGTGACCAACTGATATTGTCTCACAGGGAATTCTTGACTCTGGACAATTTAAGAACTCACTATGATAGTAAGTTGTTGACATAAGAGTTTTTCCTGTCAAGAATTGGATTGGCATTTACTGTTCCCTCAACCTTGTTTTATAGCAGTTAGGCATTTAAGGAACAGAGGCCTGACAAAATTAATGATATAGAAAAGAAAGGAGTGGAAAGTGGAATATAACACAATATATCATTTAGAGGGCTCTAGAAGGGATTCTTTTGGGGTTAGGCCTGCTAAGTAAATGGCCTGTTCCCACTTCTTGTCACCAAAAGAAGTAAAGTCAGGGGTGGACTTAGTTTACTCCAGTAGAGGAATTGTTGGATCCATAATATTTGCTTTCCTTACATCTCCAGGGAGGTCTTCAGGAAGTTGCTGACCAGCTGGACTTGCAGAGAATTGGAAGACAGCATCAGGCAGGCTCAGACTCGCTGCTGACGGGAATGGCATTCTTCAGGATGAAAGAGGTAAGGCTTGGGAGGTGGGTGATCTTTGTGGGCTGAGGTTTGTTGAAAATGTATAGGTTCTCTTGGAAGTTGACCACTTGGAAAGCAGTTACTGGTTTTTTGTTTGTTATGATGTTCAATATGTTAAAGGTAGTTTGGGAGGCAAAGAAGTATTCTGAAATTGAGGCCACTAAGCATGCTCAAGTCTAGAAGTGTACTTGGTGTTCCTAGCAGCTCTAACTAATCCTTGTAGATATTTGTTTTTCTTCTGATTTCTATATTTTGAACACATTTATTAGATCACCCACTTATTGTATGCTGAGTTCTGTTACTTATCAAATGTCTCACAGCTGACATACTCAACAGTGAAAAGCTGAAAGCTTCTCCTCTAAAATCATGAACAAGACAAGTATGCCCATTCTTGCCACTTTTATTTAACATGGTATAAGAAGACCTAGCCAGAACGGTTAGGCAAGAAAAAGAAATACAACGCATCCATATTGGAAAGGAGGAAGTAAAACCATCACTGCAGATGACATGATACTATATATAGAATACCCTAGAGTCCACCAAAAAACAGAATAAATGAATTCAGTAAATTTGCAGGGTACAAAATCAATATATAGAAATCGTTTCATTTCTATATACTAGTAATGAACTAGCAGAAAGAGAAAATTAAGAAAACAGTCCTATTTACAGTTGCAACAAAAGGAATAAAATACCTAGGAATAAATTTAACCAAGGAGGTGAGAGCCCTGTACACTGAAAACTTATATCATTGATGAAAAAAATTGAAGATGACATCAATAAATGGAAAGCTATTCTGTGCTTATGGATTGGAAGAAATAGTGTTGTTAAAATGTCCATACTACCCAGAGATGTCTACAAATTCATTGCAATCCTTATCAAAATACCAAGGCATTTTTCACAGATGGAACAATCTTAAAATTTGTATGGAACCACAAAAGACCCTGAATAGCCAGAGCAATCTTGAGAAAGAACAAAGCAGGATCATGGTCCCTGATTTTGCTCCCACAGTGCCTTTGGCAGCAGCATCTGGAGACAATTTTCATTGTCATAACCTGGAACTGGGTGGGGCAGCTGGCCAGGGATTCTGCTAAACACCGTACGGTACTGCAGTACACTGGACACCCCCACCTGCCCACTCCCAGCAAAGAATTCAGTCCAGTAGTGTCAAGGGTGAGATACCTTGCTTGCTGTAAGTGCTTAATGTCCATTATCTCACTCCTAACAAACTATTATTATATTACCTTGTTCTTTAGATAGGGAGCCATGGCTTAAGGGGAGCTGAAGTGACTCTCCTAAGATCACCCAGTGAGGCAGTCTTGCGTCCAGGGCCCAAGCTCTTCATTAGTGTACTGCTTGTTAAAGGGAGGAGATGGGAGCAGTTGTACTAAACAGCAGCACATGGACCCTGGCAGTGAAGGAACTCATGGCAAATAGAAGTCTGTTCAGAAAGAAGAGCCTGTGTAGAGAAAGGAGCCTGGAGACTATGAAGGGAAGGTTTGGAGCCTTTCTTTATGAAGTTAGTTTTTAGCTGGCTAGATTTTCGGGGCGTAAGAGCTGGGAGACGCTGATGTGGTCGTGTTGAGACTTGGCACGACTCTTGGCATGATTCTCACCATGGGTTCTCTGTCCTGTTTGCAGTTGTTTTTTGAGGACAGTATTGATGATGCCAAGTACTGTGGGCGGCTCTATGGCCTAGGCACGGGAGTGGCCCAGAAGCAGAATGAGGATGTGGACTCTGCCCAGGAGAAGATGAGCATCCTGGCGATCATCAACAACCTGCAGCAGTGATGGCGGCGCAGCTCTCGGGTGGGCCTGCGCCCAGTGTGGTGCTTACTGTGCTGTCAGTGTAGTTACCTTCCTCCCCATGGGAAAACGCGATGAACAAACTGTACCTAACATCTGCGGGGACAGAAAGACTTGTTTTACTGAAGACAAAAGATATCTTTTAGATCCAGAGGAGTGGAGTTTGCTCCGAATTTGTGAACAGGTCTTTTCCTATTCCTCATCCCCAAGGCTCTACTCTCCAGTTGCCTCCTGCCACCAGCATCCATGGCTCATTTGACACCTTTTTAAATATACAGGACAAGTGAGAAACAAACCAGTAAAATATATATATCTCTTACCTGTTGTCATTCTTTTTCTTTTAAGTTTGTTGCTAATCTCTTGAGGATGAAGACTGCTATGATTCTCAGCTGAGCTGAGGGCTGCCAGGGAAAGTGGAAGAAAATGGTGTCTTGTGAAATGGATTATATATGTTGAGTCTTTTCCTTTCCTTTTTCTTTTTTTTTAACGTGACCCTTCTTGAGTTTTGCTTTTCTCACTCTTTATTAGTCTTTCTTTATGTACTATTATGTCGTAATGAATTAGTACTGAAATTTGAAGACCAGATAATGAAAACGTTTCTTAAAAACAAAATTCTGTTGGATCTGCCTACCCTTCATTCCTGAGGAGCTCCAGAATGGGTATCATATTAACCACTTACATGTCTTTAAAGGCTGTGTTCCATTGTGCCCCTGAGATTTGCTGTCACGTGTGCATCGTTTGAAATCATTTTAAGTTTTCATATAATAAAATATTGATTTGATCCTGAAGGGAATTAGTAAGGTGAGGTTTTTAGGTCCTAAGTCTTATATTTTCAGTAATGTGATTTCAGATGGTCATTTGTTTTCTCCCACCTCTCTTTGTTTCCCCTGCTTTTCCTTTCAGCAGACTTGAGAAATTAGGAAGATGGATTAATTTGAGTACCAGGAATACAAGTCTTTAAAAAGGTAGAGTGGTTACTTGTAAACAGGGCAGTAAAAAATTGGGTTTATGGAGTTCTCCTGGCGTAACATCCCACAACTGGGGGTAGGAAGCTCAGGACTGATTTTTTTTAAATTAGTCATTAAAAAAGTACATTGTATTTTTTTGAATGACTACAGTATGGACAATTTTGAAAAACCAAAAACCCTTTTGGAATAGTGGAAATGAAAACTGGTAACTCACTAAGTGGTGAATAATCTTGCATTTTAAAAACTTATGGAAAAGTCAATTTGAAATGATTTGAAAATGTCAAGTATTATAAGCTGGTATTTAAGATGCTTGTAAATATTATTTATGTTTTTAATTTTGTAAAATAAAGACTTCTTTTTAACCACTGGCATGATGGTTTGGTCTTTCATTGCTATGAATTGCTGGCTCTAGAAGATAGTTGTTTGCCATTAGCGACATGAAGCATCTTGTCTATCCCCAAACTCGTCTCGATTTTCTACTAGTTGGCTTACAGTGAAAGTGGAATTGTCCCTACACTTTGTAACAACCCGCCACAGATTGTTGGGCCTTACTAGGAAACCAGTTTTAATTCTATTTCCTGGGGCCACTCCATTATATACAGTGGATTAGCTTGTTAATTAGTTGACTTAAACTTCTGATATCCTAGACTTGGCTCAGGGCTTTGTTGCTACCCTTTCTATTGGCACAAAAACATGGGGTTGTAAGAAGTCAAGTACAGGAGCAGGTCTAGGATTTTGACTGGAATGTTCATGTATAGGATGAGGGATATTTATTACTAAGATTTCTGGTAAAAGCATTAAGTCAGAAGTTCTCAACCAAGGTGCTTTGGCATGCTGGTAATTGAGCCCTGCACAGATGTCCTTCGTAACTTGGAGTGAAATATGAAATTTATCTTTGCCACAACACAATTGAAGACAGACTGGAGTGTCAGGAGAAATGTTGAGATGAAGGGTTGAGAACTCAAGTGTAGTGTTGGGGGTTGGTTTTGCATGGGAGATGAGTGACAGCTTGTTAAAATGGTGCTCAAAAGGGCCAAATAGAAGTGGCTAGAAGTTCACCCTGTGTTGAGTGCCCATAGGGCTATGAGTGGCTATCATCAGAAAGGGATAGTCCTTAGTGACCAAGAGAATGTTAAATACGGGTATAATTCAACCCTTCCACATAGTTGCCAATTGTTCCTGAATATGCTGGTGCTCTGTTAAACAGGTTGACTACCCAGCCACAAGCCTAGTTGTCAGCCAGTGCCCAAGTCAAGAGAACTTGGGTTCCAGCAGCCTAAGAGACCCGTGTGGGTGGAATCAAAGCAAGGATGAGAATGTCTGGACAGGATGCCAGGAGGTAAAAGGCTGGGATCAGGCGAGGCATTGTAAGCCACGTTCAAGATTATCTTCTAATAGCAGTGGGAAACTACTAAAAGATTTTGTTAACATGGAATTGATAAGACTTGCAATATGAAGAATGGATAATCAGTATTAAGAAAGTGCAGATTGAGAAACATGGGGGCCAATACCTGGTTTGTATTAGTGCTGCAGTTACCTATTAGAGACCACGTTACTCTGGCTGGGTAAAGGACCAAAATTAATTCTTTAGTTGCTTAGTGATATGTTACCAACTCAGAAAACTTGCGTCACCTTCTCAGTGCTTTGGCTCTTTTGTGGTTCTGGTAATGGGAGACAGAAATGAAAACCATTTATTCAGATTAGAACAGCTTCAGTATATTATTTAGTATTGGAAGAGGACAGGAATTTGAGAAGAAATGGAGTCATGTCATTTCTGTTATTTTCTGCTATTGGGTAGTTTTATTTCTTAGTTGTCAAGTAGTAATTCTTGTTCTGACCAAAGCAGTAATTGAGTGCAGGATTCCTCCACCCACACACAGGTGATGGTTTCAGTAAATCACAAAGGAGTTTAGAATTTCTAGTTTAATAATACTGCTCTTCACTCAAGTGGAAGGGAATAAGTATTTTTCCATTTCTGCAGGGAAGCATTTGTTCATTTTAGCAAAGATTGTACAACTAGTATCTAGTTCTCCACTTAGTGATACCTATTTCTAGCTTTGCAACCAAGAAAATTCTCCAATCCCTAGGAACAGTGTTACCTTCTTATTGAAGTTCACTTAACTGACTGTAAATTATGAGGACCTAAATTCTATAATAATTGCTTTTTTGAGCTAAGATTTTTAGGTTCTAAAGCTAGGTATAAACAAAATAAAACTCCGGTTAGTCAGGGTGTTTTGAAAACTGCCTCTTAAAACATTTTCCTTCCTAGAGAGAGTTCCTGTCAATGAACTTCATTGTTGCCCACAACCACCCCAACCCTAGGAAGTAGCTTAAAATTAAACAGGACAGTCAAGCAGAAAAGTCTTCACAATGAATGCCAAATGCCAAAAGAAAACAGTTCAATTATTGGGGAAGAGTGCTCCCTCCCAACCCCACCACGGACTGTCTGATTTTGTCTTAGCATCTGGGATATTACAAAAACATCTGTTTCTGACATTGTTCAGAGAACAGACTCAAGAGAATGCTCATTAGTGAAAACAACAAAAACAACAAGGACTTATAATTAAACTATGTAGGGTCCCATCATGTTAAAGTTGGAGTCCATTGATCCAGAAATTACATATGCAAAATTAGGAATATGCCTTTTTCTTCAAAGATCATTTGTGGTTGTAATGTGATTCTCAAAGGGCCCAGTGATCCAAGATCAAGGACCACTGAAATAGTGATTTATTTCTGAGCTATCTGATCACAGTAATTTCTTCTAATACTGAAGGGATAAGACACATTTGAGTTAGTTATTTGTTCTTCTAAAGCTTTAGTAATTTGTTCAAATAAGCAATTACATGAAACAATAAAACCAGATTTTTGACCAGAGAGGGTTGAGAGTCAACATGATAGGTAAGGCCTATTACACAGACTTAAGTCTTTGAAAGAATAGAAGGGGAGAACCCTAGTTAACAAACAATTTAAAAAATGATACCAGTAGAAAATGCAGCAGTTCTATCTTGAACAAGAATGACACATTAATGATCAGGTGAAGAAGCATTTATAAAGGTAGCTTGTGTTCAAGAACATAACACTTTGGGTGATTAAAAGTTTCTCCTCTTTGGGTGAACCCTGTGTAAGGCTTTAGAGACGGACCAACAATCACTTTGCAGGTGTGTGTTCTGAAGAACTGCTGCTGGTTTTTCATCTTTCCTCTAGTATGAAAATTGAGTCCAACGTCAGATTCCATTGTGTTTAAGAGTAGAGCTGATTCAAACTTGACCCTCATTTGTATTACTGCAAAGATATCTTGGGATCAAAAAGTATCTGGTGAGGTGTAACTGCAGAGATGAAAGGTGTCAAACATTTTGAATTTGGCATAATTTCTTCAAGGCCCTTGAAAGTTCACGTGAAGAAGGTCTGGAGGTGTCTTTTGTAAACTTTTGTGTTGCTGTATTTCTGAAGAAGCTCTTGGGCCTGTTGCTGCATTTCCTGGGTCATGAAGCCAGGATGCTGGGACCTGACGTGGAGCAGGACAAGGCAGCATTCCAGCACATCTGGGAAGGGCCAGGTCTGAAAGATGACAGGAATGAACAAGGAAACATTTGCAAAAGAGCCATGAGTACCTGTACAGAAGGCATCAGTAACTCAGTGCCTCATCTACTGGTTCTCCTCGGGCACGGCTGAGCCATTTCCCTCATAAGGTTCATCAGTTTACTTTAAGGAGAGATGATACTCAAAACTGGGATGGCTGCTGGGATGTCCTCAAATGATAGAATCTTTTTCTAGAGCCCTACTCAGATTAATTTAAGACATGATGCTTCTGTTACTACTAGGGTCACATCCAAATACACCCAACCTATCATATACATGATACCAATTTTAATTTTATTTCCCAATTATAAAATGTTAGCTTTCTCTTCAGACTAAGGTATAAAATTACTTGTGTTGTCTATTTTCACAAAACATTTTAGCCAACCAAAGATAACTGGATCCTAGAATTTTAAGCACATATAAATGTGTAGAAATTTCAGAAACTGAACAGAGCAGATGACCTTAAAGAATAGTAATTTTAGCATTTTACTAAATGAACTGCTAAAAATCTTACCTTAACACTCTCAGGAAACTTAGCTATTCTCTCATTCGCCTCCGTAAGCCTTTTGGTTAATTCAGGCAGAGACACTTGCTCATTTTTCTCTTCTTTGCTAGCAATAATAATAAAATAATAAATTAATAATAATAAAAGAGTAGAAGTATGTTTTGTCCTGTGTAACTTTTAAGTCTATTAACCTATTAAAAATTCTTTAGTTACCTGGGTTTTTATCTTAGCTTTAAATACAAAGGTCAAGAGAAGGGAATTTAATGTGATGTGATAATATGAAGTTTTCAAAATGCATTATTATTCCTCACCATTTTCCAAACCCCTACTTCTTAGACACACAGCTTTAATGAGAATTTAGGACCTTTAGGGGATTCAGTCTCGAGCCAAGTGCAGAGAGCCTAGATTTCCTTTGGGGGATAGTTAGAGCTGGGGCTCTGTATGTGTATAAGTGCACATTTTTCTGGGAAGAGTGTCTTAAGCTTCTCAAAAGGGTCCTGTGATTCAAAGGTTAAAAGCCACTGGTTAGAGAACTATTGTGTTTTTCTTGTTAGTAAAACCAAACCTAAAGCTGTCTAGAATGTGATAGCTTATTGGAGAAGTGACTCAAAACTCTGACTCAGGATTTCAGTCGAAGTATTTTTATAGCAATAAATATAAAGGCTTCAAAAATTCTTAATTTTAATTTTTTAAAGTTAGTACTAACAGCTACAAGAGTATTAATGTACTGGTTACTATCTGCTAAGTCTTCTGCTGGGGTACCTAATCAAGGTAAAATGCACTCAGCATAATAACTAATCAGTAATTGCTGATCACTGCAAATGCCCCTGGAAAAGTGCCTTGTGATAATGCAGATGAGCCCCTCAGTGATTGGTGACTGGTTCCTGCCATCCACCTGGCCTCTATTTTCAATGGAAGTGATTAGGATGCTACAGGATTCCTATTACGTGGTATTTTCTCAGTTCAGTGTGCAGTTTTGTACACTACTCTTTTTGTGTAATTTTGAGCTAGTACAGAACAATTAAAACAATGGTTTTCATTAATGATGCAATACAACTTCCCATTTTACATGACTGATTTTTTGGGGGGAACTTATTGCTCAAAGGTAGGATTTTATTGTAGTACTGTTATTAGCAATATTTGTGATACTGCTTAATTCTCAAAAAAGCAAGGTAGGAGTTGGTACCTCCATTTATCAGTGAGGGAGCTAAAGCTCAGAGACACTAAGAATCTTGCCTGAAGTCACTCAGCAGGGCCAGGATTAGAACCCCACATCGGACTCCAACGCTTGTGTCTTAATTACTAGATTATCTTGCTGCCAAGTGACTTAATCAGTATCATCATCTACTGATTTTTATCTGATCACCTGAGAATTCCATAGGGTATTTTCAGTTCCATCTTGTATTGACTCAGTACTTACCACTGGCTCTGAGGACTAGAGAGGGACTGTTCTGCTTCCTGTTCAGGCTCATTCTTATCCAGACCGTTCGCTGTGGATTTACACAGTTGACTCCTCTGGTGTTCGCGGATCATTTCTGCCAGCGTCTCTTGGACTTCAGCAACGGTTCTCTGTGAGTTTTGGAGACTAGCATGCTTTTCTGAAAAGAGCTCCTTACAAGCATTCAGTATTCGCTCACTTTCTTCAGTGAGTCTCACATCTAGTTCTACAGGCCTACTTGGCTCTGGCTGAGAAGCTTTGGTGTCATTTTCTTCAGGGCTGGCATTGTCCAACTGCCGGCTTTGCTCAATAGAGGTCATCTTTCTGTGAGCAGCCTTTACCCAGACACTGGATTCGGGGCAAGGCCTAGAGAGAGACCACCAGAATTCATACAGATGTCCATAAATAAAAAAGGCCTCCAAACTTTTGAAAGCTGGTGTAGTGGGTGACTGGTCACCCAGCTTGTCTTTTAGGTGGTCACAGCCTATGAGAAGAAAAGGTTTAGAATTAGGCATTTCTTTATTTGCCATTAATCTGATTTCCTGCCTGCATGTTGTTCCTTATCACTAAGAGGTGGACCTCAAGGAAAAGGAGAGTGATCCATGGGACCACAAGCCTTCCTCCAAAGCCACCCAGGGCTAAACATTTCCTGGCATAGGACAATATTCTTGTTGCTATAGGCTATGAGTCATTCAGAGCATGACAGAAAAAGTATTCCATCTATCCTCCTGAAGGCTCTGGGGGTAAGATTCCACTGTGTCTCTGAAAAATCACATCTAGTTCAGTGACTAATGCAGCTCAAGCAATGTCTTCTGCTGTGCTTTTGCATTCTCACTACCTTGTGAGCACATTGCTATTTCTCTCTTAAACTGTGTAGGAAAGCTTACAAGAGGCAGTAAAGTAGGAAGGGCTAGGTGAAAGAAAACAGCTCATTCTGGCTACTTCTCAGGAGCTTGGGTAAGAGAATTCAAACTTTCTGCTGAGTGACACAGCTGGTCAATCTCTGTGTTTCAGTAACTGATGCACTCCTGGTGCCACACACTGGCAGTGTTTTTCTTATCCATTAGTAGGCATGCCTCAGCAGAGGTGGGGGTCATTTACCCTCAGGAAGAAAAGCTGAGTACACTTCCTGCATTATGGTGAAGTTTCCCGCATCATAGCTCCGGACCACAGCCCGAAGCAGGGCTTCCACAGCTGTGTCCCATGAGGCCACCAGCTGGCCCAGCACCGCCAGAGTCAGGTCATGACAAATGTGAAGCAGGAGCTGGAAGGAGGAACCAGAATTTCTGTTAAACCTCTCATAGCGAGCACTGGGATGATACCAGAAATGTTCCTATTAGCTGCATTTGGAAAGAAGTATACACAGTCCACATTTAAGAAAGGTCGGCCTATCTCCATCACCCATTTTTGCTTCCCTCTCTGAAACTCTAATCTAGTTTCACAGCAACATAAACTGTCTGATGTTAAAGTCTGCTCATGTTAAGAAAATGCCTTGACATTTGTATTTAATTAAAACAAAAGGTGAGTTTCTGGGACTAAAAGCTGTAATTAAAAAACAAAGAATCCCCCTGGAGTATAACTAAGAAATTTAGCAATTTTAAGCAAGCTTATTTGTTGCATTTTTATAAATGTATTTATCTACAATAGATACATATGCTATAACTACCACCAAAATCAAGACAGAACATTTTCATCATAAACTATATTCCCATGTGCCGCTTTGCAGTCACTTCCCTCTCTCCACCTGCTGGCAACCAGTGACCTGGTTTTGGCCACTGTAATGCTGTGTTTTCTGGAATTCTTATCAACAGAACTGTAGAGCACGTAGCTATGTCTTGGTTTTTTTGCTTATCCTAATGCTTTCAAGAGTCAGTGGCATTACCTGTGCCTTAGCTGTCTGTTCCTTTTTATTGTTGCACAGTAGAGTACCCCACTGTGTGGATAAGCCACCGTTTGCATATTAGTGGACATCTGGGTTGTTTTTAGTTTTCAGCTGCTGTGAACTAAGATGCTGTGAACATCATCATACAACTCTTTTCTTCAGATGGAATATCTGGGGAGTGGGACTACTGGATTGCTGGGCATGTGAATGTTTTAACTTTACAAGAAATTGCCAAACTGTTTTCTGAAGTGCTATATACCATTTGAGGAAGGCTTGTGCCTCAAAAATAAGATATTGCTCCCTTATTTTCAAAAGAAAAAGTAGATAAACGGGTATATTCACAGGATGGATATAGTAGGTATAATCAATCAACGTGATCTCTTTGCATCAAAGTGGATAGATTTTACAATGGTCGCTAAAATAAGCAAGACACAAAATAATACATATGGTTTGACACAGGGTTTGACAGGCTGGGAAGGGGAATGGGACTGAGGAAGGGAACACCAGAGACTTCGATGTGATTGTATTTCCTTTACCAAAAAAACCCCAAAAGAATATAAAATCCACAAAACTATAAAGCAAAATGACAAAATGTGAATAGCTGTTAATTCTGGTTGATGGGCACTTATATTATTCTCTGTGCTTTTCTATATTTTTAGACTTTCTTCCCTTTAAAAGGGAATGCTAAGACTGACTTAAAAGCTTAAAACTTTTAATTAGTGTGAAAGGGAGTTTTCCAGGTTGCCTGAACCTGCTTTAGTCTTTTCTGAAATTCAAACTGACATTCTGCTTGTTTCCTTATTACACTAGACATGGACTAAGGGGGCCTTACTAGAGTGCTTAAAACCAAAAGCTGGGGCAGACAGGGCACCTGTTTGGAGGGAGTGTTACTTGTAGCAGATGGGTACTTGATATTTTGCAGCTGCCGACATGCTGCCTGATACTGCTCTGGGGTCTCCAGGCTGAAGGCGCTCTTCCATATGGCAGTCACCCTCTCCACAAAGGGCCCTTTGGCGCCTGCAGTCCACGTGTTGTAAGAGGAGCTTTTGCTCTCTGAAAGCTGCCTTTCCTCCAGATGCTTGGTCAGCAGCTCCAGGAGGCAAAACACCAATCTCTGACCCTGGAACCCAACAACAAAAGAGAGGAACTGTTAATAAGGAAAGCGCTTGATTGTTCAGAGAGCTTTCCCCTGTTTCCCAGTGTTCCCCGTTGCATTTGCAGCAACCAAACCCCCTTGGTGGGCTGCCTCTACCCAATGTCAGTCCTGTGGGGGGGGGGAAAGAGGTGAGTAATAACGGGTTCTCGATGTCAAGGAATTCCCACCCGTAGCTTGGAGCCCAGCAACCATCTTGCAACACAGAACCCAACCGCAGCCCCGCTCACTACTAAAATTTAAGCCACACCCAGGCCGGCCACCTAAGACGGGTGTGTGCCCAGTTTAAGAAGAGATGGGCTGGGCTCATCCAGTCCTTGCCCCCTGCCCAAACTTCCGATTAAGGAATACGGAAGTAAAGCATAATGGGTAGAAGATGCTGGAGCAGACAGGCTGTGTAGATTTGAGATCTGGGCCATGTCCAAGAAGGTTTAACAGAGGGAGTTAGCTGAAGAGAACAGAAGCACAGAGAGGAGGCCTGGAAGAAATCTTAATTTTTGCTGGATATTTAATTGCCATGGGAGTCCTATGTACCCCTATGATAGTATTTTCTCAGTTAAGCCTGGGATGGTCTCTGTTCCATACAGGCAAAATGGCCTGATACTTACCAGAACAACATTTAGCATAAACTTATAGATTTTCTTGCTTTGATAAGGATGCTGGTTCAGAGAAAAAAAGAAATGTTAAATAACCATTCAGGAAACTTTTTTTTTGGTGGGAAAAATGAAAATCTCTCTAGATTTGGTCATTTTACAAATAATACACCAAATGACACTATCTTTGAGAGTATACTACTTTTGCTTCCATTTTTATTTTGCAGTCCCCAGAACACTGCCTCCTCACCTAGCATTTTTCTTGGGCTTTGAATATTTAGCTAGGAACTGTTTTTAGGCAGTTACTCTATTAGGGAAAGAGGAACTTAAAACTTAATGTCAGTATCCCACCAGCAAAGTTGTCTAAAATGGACCAAGTATTTATGTGTTTTAGGAACTAAGTGAGAATGCTGATGCTTTTAAAGTACAGCTGACCTGAGAAGCTGAAAGCTTTCACTCCAAGATTGGGAACAAGACAAGGATGCCCACTCTCCCTACTTGTATTCAACACAGTACTGGAGGTCCTAGCCACGGCAATCAGACAACACAAAGAAATAAAAGGCATCCAGATTGGTTAAGGAAGAAGTCAAACTGTCACTGCAGATGACATGATATTGTACATAAAAAAACCCTAAAGAATCCACTCCAAAACTATTAGATCTAATATCTGAATTCAGCAAAGTTGCAAGATACAAAAGTAATACACAGAAGTCGGTTGCATTCCTATATACTAATGATGAACTAGCAGAAAGAGAAATCAGGAAAACAATTCCATTTACAATTGCATCAAAAAGAATAAAATACCTAGGAATAAACCTAACCAAGGAGCTGAAAGACCCTGAAATCTACAAGACACTCATGAGAAAAATTAAAGAAGACACCAATAAATGGAAATACATCCTATGCTCATGGATAGGAAGAATTGTCAAAATGGCCATCCCGCCTAAAGCAATATACAGATTCAGTGCAATCCCTATCAAAATACCAACAGCATTCTTCAATGAACGAGAACAAATAGTTTTAAAATTCATATGGAACCACAAAAGACCCCAGTCAAAGCAATCCTGAGGAGGAAGAATAAAGCTAGGGGAATTATGCTCCCCAACTTCAAGCTCTACTACAAAGCCATAGAAATCAAAACAATTTGGTACTGGCACAAGAACAGACCTATAGATCAGTGGAACAGAATAGAGAGCCCAGATATAAACCCACATATATATGGCCAATTAATATACGATAAAGGAGCCATGGATATACAATGTGGAAATGACAGCCTCTTTTAACAACTGGTGTTGGCAAAACTGGACAGCTACATGTAAGAGAATGAAACTGGATTACTGTTTAACTCCATACACAAAAGTAAACTTGAAATAGACCAAAGACCTGAATGTAAGTCATGAAACCATAAAACTCTTAGAAGAAAACACAGGCCAAAATCTCTTGAATATAAACATGAGCAACTTTTTCCTGATCACATCTCCTTGGGCAAGGGAAACAAAAGCAATAATGAACAAATGGGACTACATGAAACTAAAAAGCTTCTGTACAGCAAAGGATACCATCAGCAGAACAAAAAGGCATCCTACAGTATGGGAGAATATATTTGTAAACAACATATCCAATAAGGGGTTAACATTAAAAATATATAAAGAGCTCATATGCCTCAACACCCAAAAGCAAATAACCCAATTAAAAAATAGGTGGAGGATATGAACAGTCACTTCTCCAAAGAAGAAATTCAGATGGCCAACAGGCACATGAAAAGATGCTCCACATTGCTAATTATCAGGGAAATGCAAATTAAAACCACAATGAGGTATCACCTCACACCAGTAAGGATGGCCAATATCAAAAAGACAAGGAACAACAAATGCTGGTGAGGATGCGGGGAAAGGGGAACCCTCCTACACTGTTGGTGGGAATGTAAATTGGTATAACCACTGTGGAAAGCAGTATGGAGGTGCCTCAAAAAACTAAAAATAGAAATATCATTTGACCTAGGAATTCCACTCCTAGGAATTTACCCAAAGAAAACAAGATCCCTGATTCAAAAAGACATATGCACCCCTATGTTTATCGCAGCACCATTTATAATAGCCAAGATATGGAAGCAACCTAAGTGTCCATCAGTAGATGAATGGATAAAGAAGATGTGGTACATATGCACAATGGAATATTATTCAGTCATAAGAAGAAAACAAATCCTATGATTTGCAACAACATGGATGGGGCTGGAGGGTATTATGCTCAGTGAAATAAGCCAGGTGGAGAAAGACAAGTACCAAATGATTTCACTCATTTGTGGAGTAGAACAAGAAAGCAAAACTGAAGGAACAAAACAGCAGCAGACTCACAGACTCCAAGAAGGGACTAGTGGTTGGGAGGGTAGGAATGGAGGGAGGGAGAAGGGGATTAAGGAGTATTATGATCAGGACACTTAATGTAGGGGGGTCACCGGGAAGGCAGTGTAGCACAGAGAAGAGAAGTAATGACTCTCTAGCATCTTACTACACTGATGGACAGTCACTGCAAATGGTTATGTGAGGGGGACTTGATAATATGGGTGAATATAGTAACCACAATGTTGTTCATGTGAAACCTTCATAAGATTGTGTGTCAATGAATGATACCTTAAAAAAAAAATTTAAATACAGATGACCCAACAAAAATAGTTTTGAACTGTTCAGGTCTGCTTACATCCAAGTTTTTTTCACTATATCGGAGAACTCTATAGTTTGCAGCACTTTGAAAAAAACATTTTCTTTTGTCTAGCTTACTTTACTGTAAGAATTCTGTATATAATACATATACAAAATATGTGTTAATAGTCTTTATGTTATCAGTAAGGCTTCTCTTCAACAGCAGGCTATTAGTAGTTTAGTTTTTTTGGAGTCAATATTTATATGTGGATTTTCAACTGTGTGAGGGTTGGCACCCCTAATGCCTGTGTTATTCAAGGGTCAACTGTAACCTCAATTTTGATGTGTCAAAAAGGCAGTGTTAAGTCTCTCATTTTTAACCAGATGGGAAATAAACACTTAACAAAATGTTGATTTCATCACACAGTTACAGCTTACAGCTGAAGAGGGGGTGCTACAGGTAGAGCACCAGGGTTTCTAATCTCTTCCTCTTAAAAGCCCATGCTGATGGTGACAATGAAGAAAGCAGACTGCCAGCCTGGGGGCTGTATGGACTAACATCTGTTCACTGATGTTGTACACGAACTGATAAGCAGTGAGAATTACTGAGTGACCACATTATCTTACTCTGCATACAGCAACTGACAAGCCACAGTACTTCAGCGAGGCAGTATGGCCTGGGCTTGCTGGACACCTCTACGAATAATTGCAAAATTGGTACAGCTTATGCAACTGGGTTATTCACTTGGAATTTGACTGGAAAAGGATTTGGGGTCCTTCCCTCTTAAAAGCAGGAGATGCAATAACAGGCTGACCTTTAGACTTTCGTGGAGCTGCAGGGCGTCCTGGGCTCCCACCCAGTTCCTGACTAGAAGCAGTTCTTGGGCACATCTGAAAGCCAGGGAAGCAGACAACTCGTTCTCTCCTACAATTGAAGCCAACTCTGCAGCTGTCCTAAGCGATGTTGCATCCCCCTTTTTGGCCAAAACTTTGGCTGCATCATAAGCGGAAGTGGCCCCTAAGTAGCTGTAATACAAAGAAAACCCAAACGTGTCATAAACAGACCTCCTACTCACACTCCCCAGAGGGTCGAATCATTTCTACTTTGCCTCATGTCTCTTCCTGTGGTACCAAGTATGTCACTGCCCCTGGCTGTTCCTGTGAAGGCCGAGGACATCACAGCACAGGGAACAAGTGACAACATCATGTGGATAAGGACATAAAGGAATTTCAATACTTGCTGAAATGAACCCAAGTAGAGGAGTCATTCCCTCTATCTCCCTCATTTGATGGTGTAAGACATCATTCGAAAAAGGTGTAATTTCTGAGTCTGCTACCAAGGTTTCTTCAAGTTATGTGATTTATATAAATATCAAGGAGGTAGACACTGATGAGTCTTATGAAGCTGGGTTTAATACACATAGGCCTTTTTTCCCTAGTCACTGTTCCTCCACATGTAATTTATCCCCTTTATTCTTGTCCTCCCCTTCTGTGTCATAGCTCCTCTGTGTCTGGGTACACTCCGTTCCCCTCGGGCTTACCATTTGGCTGCCAGGGCATAATGGCCATCTTTTTCAAGGATCGCTCCCCAGCTGAGGTACAGGTCCTTCAGGATGGGGTCCTCTGGGCGAAGCCGGGCCTTGGCAATTGCAATGGCCTCCCTAGAGGCAAGAACAGATTATTAGCTAATTTGAAAAGGCTTTTCTCTAAGAGGCCCTGGGAGGGGCTGAAAGACAGAAACTATCCTTTTTGTGTCATTTATATTGTTCCAGCTTCCCATAAAAAACTATATTCTTGCGTTACATGGGAAGTTAAAACTATATGTTGAGCTCAATTCTTCACATAGGCCATCAGGTCTTAAGGTGTGGTCTGTTGATTCCCTGGGGTCCCTAAAGCCCTTTCAGGGGGTTCATGAGGTCAAAATTATTTTCATAATAATGCTAAGAGGTTATTTGCCTTTTCTTACTGTTTTGATGTTTGCATTGACTGTAAAAGCAACGGTGAGTAAACTTCTGCCATCTGTGCACAAATCAAGGTAGTAGCTCTTGTAGTCAGAAAAAAACAAAAGGGTAAATGCCCTTGATGAAGCAGTAAAAATAATTAATTTTACTGAATTCCTCAAGTCCATGTCTTTTTAATATTCTGTATGACAAAATAGGAAGAACATTTTGTGTTCTTTGCTGTATTCCAAAATATGATGGTTGTCTCTAGGAAAAACCTGTATGAATGAATTGCAGGCTGAATTAGCTGCTTTTTTTCACGGAAACTCATTACTTTTTGAAAGAATGACTAATGACACTTATTCAGCATTGGGTATTTGGCAGATGTTTTCTCAGAAATGAACAAAGCCTGCCACTTTGCAGAAAACCAACAAGTATTGTTGCCAATAATTTGAGCTTTCATGGGAAAATTTAGAAAATTTGTATCTTTCACTGCAGGCTTGACAGTTTCCCAAAAGTTTAGAAGACACTTCTCATGAGATTGATGGTGGTACTGAGGAATGTAAATTTTTTTCATATTTTATAATGAAGTGTGTTAACATTTTGGAAGATCTGCATATCCCTGAAATAATATTTTCCAAATGACACAGAATTTCTGAGTTGCAGCCATCATAAAGTTGTTGCTGGAATAGAAGCATTTTAGATTAACGTGATCTAGACACAGCAATATTTAAGAAGTATTTTGAGACCCCAATTTCCAGCCATGATGGGAGTAATGGAGACCAGACTTACCCTCTTGCAAGAAAACTAAAAAACTGGAAAAAATACATAGGAAGCAATAGTCTTCAGACACTAGACACCAGGCAGTGTAGGACTGTCACCCCAAAGACGAGGGAACCAATGATGTGAGCCCTATCAGGGCCCTCCTAAAGTCATTTTCCCATAGGTGACCCAAGCAGAGCCTCAGCAGTCTCACTGAGTTGACAGAAGAGGCAACTGGAATTTCAGGGGCAGGATGGCAGGAAGGAAGGAACTGTAAAGAGAAAGAACTCCAGAACTCTGCTTTGGGAGCCCACTGAGTCTTTGCTAATATGTAGCCATGCACTGTAAAGAACTCCTTAAGGCTGGATGAAGAACAGTCAGGGAACTACAGGCTGAATAATTCCTAGAGCTCACTCAGGGCTTGGGGACTGTTGAGTTTTGACCAGCCACATACTGAGTTCTGATTTGTTGATACACAAGGCATTTAGTAAAGACACCAGAAGATGGGAGGGCAAACTAATTTTAGAGTATGGATTTCTCTGAACCTGCCCTAATAAAGCTTAAAAACAAGCTATGAAATGATCAAGCTGATCCACAAGCAACATTAACTGTTTGTCAAAATAGACTCCAACATTTGCTAAAGGAAGACAAACTAAACAGGATAAACAAAAAGTCTCACCAAAGTCATCATATCAAATGACTGAAAACCAGTGATGGAGAAAGTCCTAAAAATAGTCAAGAGAAAAAAGACAGTTCCTATGTAACAAAGATAAGAATAAATGCAGCAGTCAGGTCAAACACAATGCAAACCAAGAGAGCACAGAATGACATTTCTGAAGTGCTGAGTGACAAACACTGCCAATCCAGATTTCTACATCCAGTGAAAGATCCTTTATTGTGAAGGCACAATTAAAGAGTTTTGTCTCTAAAAATTGATGGAATCTGTGACCAGCAAAACCACACAACGACAAAAAAAAAGGAAGTACTTGGATCTACTATAAGAGAATGAAAAGTGCTAGAAATGTAAGTAGGAGGGCAAATATAAAAAAAAAAATCTTAAAATTATTTAGAAAAAAAATTTAAAACAAGTGTTTAAAGTAAAAATTCTAATGGTATAATAAGGGGTTAAACATGTCAAACATGTATGAAAACAATAGCAGAAAGGCTAGGAGAAAGGAAAGAAATATGTTGTATTCAAGAAGTGGTACATAATTTAGGTAAACTGATAAAACTATAAATGCTCACCATAAACTCTTAAGTTACATAAAAAACTAAAAACAAAAAAACAAAGTAGTATAGCTAATAAGCCAGAGATAAAAAAATTCAGTTCACCAAAATTAAAGCAGGAAAAGAAGAAGTAAACAAATAACAGATGGGACAATAGGAAGATGGTAGATTTAAAATAATCATACCAACATTTATATTAAATGTAAATGGTCTAAAATTCTAATTAAAAGGCAGAGACTATTAGACTGGATTAAAAAACAAGAACTAATTGTAAGCTGTCTACAATATATACATACATAAGTACTTAAGTATGTATTGTAGTGGAAGAATAACTTGGAAAGGAAAGGTTCATACCAATTTCAGGAGAGTGGTTACTTCTACAGGAGGGATGAAGACAGACTTGTAGAAAGGCAATTCAACTAAATCTGGAATGTTATACTTAAACAAAAACAACTGGGGGCACATAGAGCTTTTGGGGTGGCCATCAGATACTGTCTCTTTTGTCTTATGTTTTCTCTGTTTGTGTTACTTTAATTCACTTAACTTATTGTAAAGAGCTTTTAAAAAAGGTATGTGGCAAAAACTGATAAGACAACTTTTATTAAGTATAGGTGGTGGGTGCCCTGATGTCTGTTAAGCTAGTATACATATATTTCTATATACTTGAGATATTTACTTATAAAAAAGTTTTTATGCTGGTTATCAGGAAGCAGAGCTGTTAAACAGATTAATTTCACATTATCTCCAACTACTGGTTCAGCTATAGGGTCATACAGACCTATAGAAATGGTTTGACTTGAGCAGCTCCACAGCTTCATATATTTTGTGGACAGAAAGTAGGTGAGAGGCAGCCTTGACATACTGATCCTGAAAACACAGCTGTTTGGCAAAAGCTTCCACAGCCCACAGCCATACATGGTAGCCAGCTTTAAAAAAAAACAAAAAAGAAGGATGGTGGTTGAATAAAAGCAGATTCAAGAAAAAAAAAGCACATACATTTGGGTGGAAATGCCTTGTTTTAGTCATTACATTAAGCAGAACATTTAGTTACTAATCCAGTTGCCATTATAGATCATCTACATCTACTTCCCTTATACCCACATTTTGAAATGTAAATTATTTCTTTGATCATGTTATACATACAAAATAGTATAAAATTCAAAAGGTACAAAGGAGTATGTAAGTCAGGACAGTAATTACTGTTGTTGGGATGTGTGAAGACTGAATGAAAGAGTGCACAAGAGAAGTTTCCAGGTGCTAGTAATGTTATATTTCTTGATATGGATGCCTGTTTACAGTATTCAGTTTATGAAATTCATTGTACACTCATGACCTTTATACTACTCTCTCTATAAGCATGCTTGAATAAAAAGCTAAAACACCGGGCATGGCATAAAAGGTTTCCTTGTTATCCTGGCACCCTTCCATCCAAACTCATCCAAATTTCTGTCCCTGGACCCAACCATTATTACTAGTTTCTTTTGAAACCTTTTTGAAATAGTCTATGAATATACAACTACATTGTATAAATATAAATGACAGAGTAGTAAATATTCTGTTGTGCATCTATTCCCTGATTCTTTTTACTTACTACACTCTGGAGCTGCATTTATGTCAGAATGCACAGAGCTGCCCAATTCTTTTGTTATCTGTAGGAACTTCTACTGTATAGATGTACAAGATTTACCAGTCTCTTAACTGATGGGCAAAGAGCTACTGGGCAAAGATGTGATCTTTTGCTATTACAAATACTGCTGCAATGAAAGTGTATGTATTTTTGTCACTGTGCATGTGTAAGTTTAGTTAAATTCCTATAATTAGAATTGCTGAGTCAAGGGGTATATACATTTTAAATTGTAGGAGACCTGGCCAAATTGTCCTTTAATAAAACAGTGTCCATCTTTAGTGGATATATCCTTGAGATGACAGAGCTTTTGTTGATAAGAACATACCAACTGGTGCCATAGCCACAAGATTGTCTGTCAGCTCCCCTCTTTCTGCTGCAGTCTGGAGAACACCTTTTAGATCTCCTTTCCAAAGCATGAGCTGGTGAAATAAGTCAGGGTGGCCATTTTCCAAGTGACCTTTTCCTGTTTGGAGAAGAGATAATGTTTCAAAGATGTTTCAGAAACATCTGTTTGCACTGACTTCTAGAAAAAGAAAGGCAGGATGAAAGAGAGGAACAAACCCCTAGATCGTGTAGTCCCTGGCTGATGGATAAATCACCTCCCAGTGTTCATAACAGGGCTTGAAGCCCACTCAGGCACGTATCCAGCCTCTCACTTTCACGTACACTCAGTGAACACGGTTATGTTTAGGGTCCTATAACAGACCCAATGGGTGTATGCCCATATGCAAATGGACAGCGCAAAACCTGCTTAGCTGACACATAAAACCCACGATGGCAGCCATAAAAGAGTTTTGCACAAAATATTAGGGAAGCACAAAGACAGAAGGGATTATGTTGACTGGACTTGCCTCACCTTCAACCTCAATCATTCTGTACAGGGTAGCCCTGTCTGTGAAAAGCCCCAGGTGAAATCTTTCCTCAAGATCAGCAGACACATCCTCCTTTAGCTCTGCTAATTCAGAAAGACCAAAAAAAAAAAGTCAAATGAAGTGATTACAGAGGTTACCATTTTCTGTCCAATTACTTCCAAATGTATGTTCAGAACGCCATTTCAGACAGTGAAAAAAAAAGTCCTGTGCCCTTGTTTACTCTAAGACACCCCTGCTGGTTACAAAGGAAGTAAAATAGAAAATACTTAAAAGTGTGTTGAGTTCAGCTTTGGCAAAATCCAGTGGCACAATTTAGTTTACAGTTCGCTCAATTAAAGATTTGACAAAAAAAGAATGTAAAAAGCCAACTCAAAATTCAACATTTAAATGCAGTAAATAAACAAAACAAAAACCACAAAACACAAAAAAAATTAAGAAATGTCCTAATGTTAGCTAGGATCTACCACATCTACCACATGAATAAGGGATTCATCCATTATTCACTGTTTTTAAAAGTGAGCTGAGTAGTTTTCCAATAAGGGAAATAATTAAAACTATATGGTTAATTGTATAAATTAGAGGAATTCACCCCACAGTCCCAAAAAGAGGGCTATGCACATAAAATATCTCTGGAGAGAGAAGAAACTGATAATTACATGGCCTTGGGGAAGAAGTAGAGGGGAGGGTGTCAGGGTGGGAGGGAGATATACTATTTTTTAATACTATTTGAATTTCATTTTATCATGTGCATCCCTTTTCAACACTTAAAATTCAAAATTAAGAAAAATGCAGTTGCTCACATATCAAATAACAGGTGTTAGATGAAGGTTTTGAAAAATTAAAACTAAAAAAACCTATAAACAAAAACTTACATCATTTTTAAAAAAGGAGCTGCCAGGCTATGTGTATATTTCCAATAAGAAGTAATTTTTTTCTACATGATAGTTTATTGGGGAAAAAAAGTTGACAGAGTTAACCATGCTGAGACACTTAGGCTGCATATCCATTCCAGCATTCAGGTGCCTGGTAAACACTTGACTGAGAATAATAAAGGCACAGCACTGCATCTTGAAGGCACTGGGAAGTGCTAACCGTTGGGCCAGAATGGGGAGCATGGCAGCTGGGTAGGGAAGGCTGGGAAAGAATGTAGGCATACAAACAATTCTGGGCATTTGCTCATTCATCCAACGAGTGAACCAGCACCTCTCACATGCTGGCCCTCCAGAAGACCGTGGATGGGCCACGAGAGCGCCCTTTGGTACCTCTGGAGTGTCTGGCGGTCGCTAATACTAAGCAGTCCTGATGGAGCTCCTCTTTAGCCCTGTGGTCCAGGCTTGTGCTCAGTGGAAGCATGGAGCGGACTTTTCGCTTCTTGATCAAGGTGTCTGGAATGTAATGAGAGTACAAACTGAAGAAGAGCTGGTCAGAAACCCAAAACTGAATGTAACCTACTGGAGGTGATGCTGATGGGCATAAAGTTCCCACCCTTATCAAGAAGCTTTCGAATTAAATTAGCTGGAGGCGGTGTTCACAACACACATGTTCCTGTGAACACTGTTGAAGCAGCATCAACAATCACAAAGTGATACTTCATCAAGTACTAAAAAATGTTTAACAGCATGACCCAAAATTGAAACATAATCAGAACAAATATTTAAGCCCTAAAAAAACAAAGAATATACACTTTTGGGTTTTTACTTGCATGTAATATTCAAGGATGCTTTAACAAAACATTTTAATCACTAGATACCAACCTGGCTTCTCTTTAGGTGGGTCCTTTTTCAGTAAAGTGACTTTGTTATTAACGGTGGCTTTTGCCTTTTCCAAGCCTAAGGAAACTGAAGTGCAGATAACTGGCTCTCTAGCAACTACATCATGGGGTAAAAGAAAATAAGTGTGAATAAGATCAATGTAGAGTCTAATTCTTTTTAAAAAATTAATGTTGGATTTTATCTGTTAACCAAAATAAGAGATAAAATAGTTTGGAAAGGAAGCATGGGTAGTTTCTTCTTCCCCACCACACGAACAGTCTGTGTTCCAGGAATCTGGAAGTTTATTACTTAGAACTTTGACTAACTGACTAAGAAGTTATAAGTTTCTCACCTCCACAACTTTATACCATAGGCCTAGGAGTTCCCAAATTTTGCTCAGGTGACAAAAGACTTCTTACATATTTAGGTGACCAACTTTACTAACTGCATGTTTAATTATACAAACAAGGAACAACTTTGCTAATAGAAAATATCAGGGGTATGTGATATGGAGTCACAATCCTAAGCATACACAACCCATGGACTGTAAAACAAGACAGCTGTTGAAATAAAGGGTAAAGGACATTCTGTGTGGCCATTTTGTGATTAAAAGCTATTTTGATGAGCCTAAAAAAAAATCCATTAAGCTTTTAGCTTTTTATTTACCCAAATTATGGTCTAACAGCCATCCCTTGGGATTGAGAGGGTCAGAGATGCCTCTTTATCATATATCTTGGCCATTTTAATTCTGTCACATCAAAATACTGTTTTAGAATTAAACATGAACCACTGCTTCTATTTATATTGTTTGCTATTTAGTCACGCATTTTAAAGGTAATAGGCACCACAGCTTTAAGGTAAACATAAAGGAATTAAAGCTGTAAATTCTTATCCAGTAATGATTTTTTTCTCTTCTAACTAGAAATATACTGCATTATTAGAAATTAGTGATGAAATCCTGAAAAACTGTTTTGGGAGAAGTCTGGTAACTGCCAGTATAGCTTAACAGACCAGAAAAATGTAATTCATAAATTATTTTCAGAGAGAACACCCCCCCCCGCAACAAAAAGCCCAGGTAGAAACCCACGTTAGAAGGATGAGAACTTGCAAGTTCCTGGAGTGGTGGTAGCTTCTCCATCAGACATTTGTATGAGACAGTGGTTTCTTTCAATAAGCATGGCTGATGATGTCATGTTGTGAAAACTTGCCCCATCTTTCTGTGTATACATCGCCCTAGCTTCACTCTGTCCCATAGTCTTACCCTGCCCAAGCTGTTTAGAAGTTTTCTCTAAAGAACTTATTTCCATCCCAATAATCTGCTAGATCCCCTTTAACACTACAAAGGTGATTGGAGGCTTTAAAAAACCTTTTAAAAAGATGAACATAGTTTCTAAGGGCACCAAAGATACAACCTAAGTTTTATAGAGTTTGTCAAGTAAATAGGTCAGAGGCAGAAAATTTCAAACCAAGTAAGAAAAATAAGGACGTGGCTTAGTTTTCTGGTGATGAGTATGAATTCCTATAGAGTTGGTGATTCAGGGTTCGGCCACATACCCAATGGGGCGACACCACAGGGCACCTCCGGCTCCCGGGCTTCCTCCTCACCCTCCTGGTCTGACACACCATTCTCAACAGGTCCTGAGCCCTCCCTTACGCTCTCTTCTTCATTCCCGTCACACAATTCCGGCTTTACAGGCACTCTTGAGGTGGGCTTTTTCTTCTTTTTGGGCTTTGGCTTGAGTTGAGAGAGCCTTTTTTTCTCTAATTCAATACTTTTCTTGCCTACAGGAATCACAAGAAAAGGATAGACCAAAGTATATATTCTTGGTTAAAAGCACTCTAGGAAATCTCCAAAACTCTGTGACTCATTTTTTTGATAGCATCCTTAACCTTTCCCTTCTTTCCCAGTGAAGTTATAAGTACCAAATTGTTATGTTACCAAAATGTTAACCAAACCAAATTGAGCCCTTTTAGGATTTCATTAAAGCGTAAATACAATGCCCAATTATCCTTAAATACTTTAGTGTGTATCCTGCAAACAGGGACATTCTCTTACATCACCACAGCACAATCATTAAAATCAGGAAGTAAATATCGACACATTACTGTCTACTCCACATGCTTCATTCAAGTTCTGCCGTTGCACCAAGAACGTCTTCTCTGGCAAAAAGACTCAATCCAGGATGACACACTGCCCTTGCTTGTTATGTTTCTCTGGTTTCCTTCAGCCTGGAAAGCCTGTTTTCCTGACTTCATAACTTGAAACTTTTGAAGATTATAGGACTGTCATTTTGTTGAACTTCCTTCAGTTTAGGTCTGCCTGATAGTTTTCATTAGGTTTAGGTTATGCATTTTCAGCTGGAATACATAGAAGTGATGCTGTATTCATCTCAGTGCAACCTATAGATGGCACATAATTTCTATTTGTCTCATTTGTTTACTTTGACCTCTTAAGGAGGTGTCTTGAGTTTTCCCTGAAAAATACTTTTTCCTTTGTAATCTAAGTATTTGCACCCACTAGTTTTAGTATTCATTGATGTTTCTTGACTAAAAATCGTTACTCTGATTATTGCCAAATGGCAGTTTCATAAATACAAAATATTTCCATGATGTCAAAATGTTCCCTTATACCTCTTTGTTGTAAGATGCATCCCTTTCCCAAGCCCCAGAAATCACTGATATGCTGTTATTATAGTTTAGTTTTGCCTGTTTTAGAATTTCCTATTATATATAATTCTATTTCACACTGTGTATTAGAATTATAGAGTATGTAGTCTTTTGTGCCTGTTTTTTTTTTTTTTTGCTCAGCATAATGTTTTTTGAGATTCACCCATTTTGTTGGGTTTACAGTGGTTCCTTTTTATTGCTGAGTAGAATTCCACTCTAGGGAATTTACCAGCAGTTTATTTACCAGCTGATGGACATTTGCATTGAATCCAGTTAGTCACCATTACAGATAAAGCTGCCATGGGCATTCCTTCCCAAGTCTTTATGTGGGTAGTGTTTCATTTTTGCAGCTACATTTCTAATTATCTAAAATATTCTGTCTAGTTTTCTAGCTGTCTCTGGCAGGTGGACAAGTCTGGTACCAGTTATTCTTTCATAGCCAGAAATGGAATTCTGTTAATTATTTCAAGTTCAAATTGTCTTTGTTGTATCTCACTTTTTTGAGCAATTCCTTCCATGATATACACATAGGCTCATCTTGTTTTTGTTCCTTTCCCAACCTGGAATTAGCCATTCTCCAGGAAACTGGTTGGTCCCTTTTAATGAGGAATGATACTTAAATATCAAGATCTAGGTGCTGGGTGTACTCATTACTATTTGGGTGTTGTCTTTGGGCCCCTCATGGCTGCCTTCCTTGCTTAGGCTCCAAACCCCTGCAGGGCTGTCACTGTGACTCTGCACGAATGTCTTTCTTGCTTGATCCTGATCAATTACTGAGAACGGGAGGAAGAGCTGGGCAAGCCTCTATGGGCTCCAGGTTCTGCCTGACCTTGGGGAGGCCGGGAGTGTTCTTGCATGGAAACGAGCCATTTGTACACACAGAAGTCATCTGCCCCTGAGTAGATGCAGTCTGGATCCAATGGGGACCATGCCACACAAAGCAGTCGACCTCGGTGTCCTCGGAAATTGCACAGAGGCTCTTCCCTGAGAGTATCCCACACCTGAAACCAAAAGTCACAAAGTAGCATAGATAATTTCTGGTTATTCTATTGTTTTGGAGGGTGTAAGTTTTTAGAGAAGTTTTTTTGTCTGTGTAATTGTTTCCTTTTGTGATGAGTAACAGTCTTTCAGGAGTTCAGTTTCACAGAGTGCTATTTCCTACGGGAGGCTTATGTGCTCTGGGAGGTAGACATTCCTAAGGGGTTGATTTTGAGTGAGCGTCTAGTGGTGCTCTGTGGATTTTACTGTCCTGGACCACCACTACTGTATGTTACTTTTTGGTATGGGGATTCTGATATCATGGAGAGGATTTTAATTCAGAGCCCACACTGCATTTATGGTGCATGTTGAGGGTTCTAATTTCTCACAGGTGATTCTCTGTCCCCAAATCTTTGGACAAATGATCAATTTCCTTGTTGCTTCTTGAATTACTACAGTCTCCATTTCACAGAGGGCAGCCCTTCATGGCTCTCAGCTTTGTGCAGAGCTCAATTATAACTCAACACCGAGAACAAACATCCACATCAGATGGTAGCTTCCCAGTTCCTAATGTCTGTTCTGGTTCTGATATCCAAAATTCCTACCTGCAAGTTCTGGCTTGGCATCTCATCTTTATTTCTAAGAATCTGGTGATTTCTGACTTACCAATTTATTAAAAATTATTTACATGATATATAGCCACTATGTCTGCGTTTGAACAGGAGAGAGCACTTCTCACATCAATTTTGTCCATCATATTGACAGTAAGTCGGAATGAAATCTCAAAAAATAGTAGGATTTAGCTAGTTTCTACCAACACTTTCCCTTTCATCTAAGTACAAAAGCCCCAGCTTTAGCCTGCCAAGGACCCAGATATATGGAATATACTAAAATGCCTTCTAGAACTCAGTAACATCCCTTTCTGTAGAAGGTAATAGTGAGGGAAGGAAAACGTACATGACTGGGGAAAAGAGGAGAGTTTAAGTTGGAGTACACAGTGAAGAACCCACAGAATGAACAGTACCTGAGCTGTTCCATCGTAGGAAGCAGATACCAGCCTTCCATCATGATGCGGGCTCCATGCCAGACTGGTAATCTTGGCTGTGTGCCCTGACAGGGTCCGGTAGGGCTCTGTAATGGTCACTGGAGATTCAGGATTGCTCTCTAAAAAAATAGGGAAGATGTCATTTCTTTTTTTCTTTAATTAACGTATCATTGATATACAACCTTCTGAAGGTTTCACATGAACAACACTGTGGTTTCACCATTCACCCTTATCACCAAGTCCTCCCCCGCCCCCCATTGCAGTCACCACTGTCTATCGGCATAGTAAGATGCTGTCATTACTTGTGGAAGATATAATCTCTACTAATAACAACAAAAAGACACAGAAGTTTGAGTCAAAGTTCACCATGTGCTTTCTAGGTGATTTTCAGCAGGCAATATTGTTTAGTGGTTTAGTGGGTAAGAGTGCCTGGCACATGGGCTTACTGAATACTGGAGCACTGTGGAAAGAGGATATAAACTAGCCCAGTTTTTTTGGAGAGCCACTTAGCAATAACTGCAGTTTAAAAAATCTGGAGAAGGAGTTCACTAAGGTTAACTGAAGGATGGGATTATGGGTATAAGTTCATTTTCTAAGTTAATGTTTTTGTCATGTTTGAAAATTTAGTCTTATTTTTAAATAAGACGAATGTTATTACTTTGAAAGCAGAAAAAGACAAGAACAGCATTTATTTTAATACCAAAAACAAAGTAAAAAGGTACTAAGATTGGGATGCCAAGTAGCTGAACACATGCTGTCACCCCCAGTACGTAAGAAACTGTAGGTAAGACTTACCTATGGCAGTTTTCAGGTTGTGCACATAAATGACTGCATTGTTGGACCCGGAGGCCATCAGAAAGCTCAGCTCTGGCTGGCTGCCACACTCATGATGCCAGCTAATGGCATTCACAAGTTTGTGATGCTGCTGGATGGTGCAGATCAGTTTCAAGTTGGGAACCCGAAATATTTCTATTGATCTAGAACAAGAAACACACCAAGACAAGAAAGATGGATGACCAAATTACAATCCAGTGCTAACAGGTATCTCCCTCATTCCATCAGTCAAGGAAAGGTGAAGTAGAATAGGAGAACCCTATCTGTCACTGCAAAGCTCACTCTCTCTTACAAAGAACCAGGTAGAAAAGGTGGTTCTCTCAAACATTTGGCTTCAAAAAATCCCAACAATCTCTGGAAAGTTGTGTTTATCAGGCTCCTGTAATAAACGGAACTAGGGGGTAAAAGAATTAATGAATCAATGGCTGAATTAGGATGCTGCTGCTATGATCAGCATTGGAAAGGGCACAGTGAGGCCAAAAAAGCACTTCTGCCTAGGCTTACTTTAAAAAAATGGAGGAGGATTTAGGCAGTTCAATGCAGGAGATAAGCATTTTGTGAAAGGTAACACAGTCAAAACACAGAGTAGGCAAACACTCTCTTTGGACTGAAAATATCTAACTTTGCAGTTTTCAAAGATAGAGAGCTCCGATCATTCAAGGATTATAAGGAAAAACCAGAATATCAAATACAGCTGGGCTTCCTCAACTAACATTACAGATGGCATTAGCCAGCTTGTGATCAAATATATGTGCAATTATAAAGTTTTTTTTTAAAGAAACAAACACATACCCATCTTCATTGCCAAGAGCCATGATTTTGCCATCTGCTTTCCAGCTGATCTCCGTGTGTACAGGCAATTTGTACTAGAAAGCAAAATAAACCAATCCTGACTAAAAGCATTGTTCTTCTCTCTAGGCTTCTTATCAATCAATGGTGACAGCATGAGAAAAAAAATCCCTCGAGTTAAACAATGTTCTAATTATACAATAACCATTTTTGTAAATAATCTACTTAATCAGCCAAAGAGTTATGAAAAGCAAGTACTCTAATCATATTTCCTAATTGGGACAAAAAAAAAAAGAGGCCAGTAAATGCTAAATGTCTACAGTGTCTAACCCTGTGAAATGAACTTCATTAAAATGATTTCTATTCTATAATAAAGAATGAAATGTGTCTGTTGGCTTTGACAACATATGGGGGTCAAAGTTTTAACAAAAGCTATGTACACTGTCCTTCTTCTCTTCTTATCCCTTCTGTTTCTTTTCCACAATCATTTCTTTTTCAAACCATTCTATGTGTTTGTGTTCCTCAATGCTGTCTGGGCCCTCTTCTTTTGTCATTTTTAGACTAACTCATATGTGCCCACAGTTTCTTCAGCTAGTATTCACATGAAGGGATTCCAAATTTCTATTTCCAGCTCAAACTACTTGTATGAGCATCTGATCCATACACTCAACTGCCACAAAATTAACAGCTCATTAGGGGCAGGAATTTTGTCTCTTATTCATTGCTCAAAGTTAGCGTTCAGATAACATTTAAGATAAGGAAGGAATATAGTCAGTAAGAATAATTCTATTTATGATTAAGTGTTATTTTTATGCTAGCCATACAAAAGTAATAAAAAATACTCATTTGAAAGAGTAAGGAAGTCTCAACATTTATGGTTTTACTTCAAAAGACAGTTCTGACACAGATATATTGATAGAATAGTAAAGCAAATGTGATTAAATATGGGAATCTGGGTCATGGATACAAAGGGATTATTTTTATTATTTTTGCAGCTTTTGTGTAAACCTGTAACTTTTTCACTAGAAAATTAAGAACAAAACAACAATTCTGTCTTGAGCAAAATACCCTGAGCTGTACTAGGACATCATATTATAGTTATTTTAACCAAGGACTCACTTTGGAGGAAGTGGCTAGCCTGAAAACGTTGCTTTATATCTAAGACCTGAAAGTTTATAATAAATCACCATTGCAATTGAGACAAAGCACCATTCAGATCTAAGAAATCTGACTGAGCATAATAGGTATATCCAATAATAGCATTTATTATGCAAGAATGGGAAACCAGGACAGTTGTAGAGATCCAAACAAGACTTTAGACCACAAGGACTCACTTTGATTGAGTTGGTGTCCCTGATGAGTTTATTGATGTCAAAGGCCTCTCCACTAAGCTTCCAGGGATTATGCTGTAAGACAATCCCTTCCCCTCCACAGCTGTACAAAGTAAGGGAAGGTCTGTCTCCTTCTCCTCCTACATGAGATAAGAAAGGAAAGGTTATCAGTTTTGCTTGTAACCAGCTTAACTATTTGCTGCTGTAGTACAACCATATCATACTATGAGTTGTTCTAAAATAATTTTATTAATACATTGGAACAGTCACATTCTTTGCATCTGAACACAGCTGTTGGGAGAATTAAAAAAGGTGTTAATTCTACATTAATATTTATAAGGCAACTTATTTGCTTTAAACATTCTTCCACTGTTCAAAACAGTAGGGGTACTAAAGCTGGGATCAGAAAACATGTTCTCAAAGATTTTGAGAATTTACCTTTCCTTCCAGAAATGAAAACTGTACTCTCTGGGCATTTAGATAATGTAGCTGTAGGACTTCCTATGACTAACTATAAGGAGCTGTCCTCAGAGCAATGATTTCTTTAGTATTACAGTAATCCTCTTGTTGGTTTTTAAGGCGCAAACAGTGGTTCTGGTGGGTTTCTGCAAGGGCAAGTTTTATTTTGACAACTGATGAACTATGCCTGGCACAAATCAAAGATCTAAGACATTTGTTGAATGAATGAATGAACAAACTACAAGTACAATGCTGCCTGAGTTCTGGTGGTTCACACTATCCTGTGTAATGCAACCACTATGGAAACTTACAAGTGTCTCATTATAGACGGTTAAGAAAAGTTCATGCGAGACTTGTGCTGAGCACACTCATTATAAAGGTATTCTGAAAGACTTACCACTTCGGGGATAAGAAAGAGAAAGACAAGGCCAAGGGGCTAAAAGAGGGAAAGGTTCAGAATACAACTGAAGCCAAGAAGAAATCATTTGAAAAATTCTGTTTGCTTTAACTGCAGGTGAAAACAGATGATATTACTCCAGTAATGTAGTGAAATAACATTCTAATTTTGATAAAACTAAAAGATGAGAGCAAATTTCAGTGAAAAACATGAGAGTGGGTATCAGGACCCAACATGATGTAACTATATGCACAATGACAAAATTCAGCTCAAAGACACTAAATGATGCTTTAGAGTTTGGGGAAGTTTCCAACTTACCAGGTCTTCTCTCATGGACCCTGGGGAATAGTATCCCCAGAAGCAGTCACTGCACTAGAGTATTTATGACTCTTCCCAGCTTGAATACTAGGATCAAACTGAAAGATACAGAATACTTTCAGTGTTCATTAGAGAATGGCTCAGACACTTACCGAATGACAAGGGGGGTATTGGTGGCCCCCAGGCTAAAGTGTACACAGTCTTCTTATGATATGTGCTAGAAATCTGTGGAGGTCTGTGGGGGAAGGTACAAACAGAAAAATTTAAACAAAAGGCATAGTGTAAACAGACCACCTTTTCCTAAAAGGTCCCTATTAATAAACTTAGTTGCTGATACTAGAGAAACACAATTCAACAGTACCTTTCTCCAAATGGCTAATTGTAAAAAAGCAAGTAATTTTTAAAAACATACAATGTAATGATGTCTACTACCAAAATAATTAAGATCCAAACATACTTTAACCAGAAAAAAAATGTTATATCCCCAACTCATCTTGTCAGTTTGGGATCATTTTCCACCTCTCTCTCTCTGAGTTTCCCACTTCACCAAATGTCAAATATTTTAATATTAATGTAGCTGTATAGCACTATAAAGACTCTCACAACTAGAAAAAAAATATGACAAGATAGAAAATGCAAACTGTCAAGAACCAAGGTTAGTGCTGAGCATATATTATCACCATGGAAACGCATCCACCTCATATTCAAGTAAGTTTGGAAGTCATTTTCGGCTTACCCTGTCATTAACATCACATTCTTAAACTAAGACAAGATTTTAAAGGAGATAGATTTCAAAGTTTCTTTTTTTTTTAAAGAAAACTTGCTCACAGTGGTATTTTTTAAAGCCGTTGTGGTAATTAATGTGTGATGTGCCAGTAAAGGGCAGTGTGGTTATTACCTTTAATGTAGACCATATTCTTTGTATAATTTTAGAATTCCAGGATCTAGAACCTATGACAAAACTAGCTGTTGACTTATTCACTTCCATATATCTGACATGTCTATCATTGTCATTCTAGACAATAAATCAGAATTTCTTTGGCTAAAAGAAATAGAATAAGCAGTTCTGGCTGAATGCCTAATAATACGTCTATGTCAACTTCCTTCCTCCTACTACATACCTTTCCTAGTGTTTGCATATTCAGCTTATAACAACCAGACATACTAATTTAACAGAATTAGTTGACAATTTTGTGGTGACATAGGACTATTTATATTGATTTTTATTTTCTTAAATGCCTCTTTGAAAGTGTTTTTTTTTTGAGAATTAAAAATGGAGAAAACTTGTTAACTACATGCATGTAGGTTATACCTAAGTACTTAAAAGAGCTGCATTTAAGAAGGATAGCTCTACAGTATAATAAATGATTCTCACTTAGAAGCCAATGACCTAGAACAGGGGTAGGCAAACTTATCATGTAAAGGGACAGACAGTAAAAATGTCAGGCATTTTGGGCCATGAGGTCTGTTAAAACTCTGCTCTGGTAGTATGAAAGCAGCCTCAGGTAAGATGTGAACAAATGAGTGTAGGTAGGTTTCAATTAAAACTTCAGGGACACTGAAATAAGAACTTTATTTAATTTTTATGTCATGGAATAATGTTTTGACTTTTTTCTAATTACTTAAAAAGGTAAAACCATTCTTGACTCATGGGCCACAGCCTTCCAATCCCTGATCTAGAACAATCCAGTCCAGTAAGGTTGCCCTTAGCCACACTGTGCATTTGAAGTGTGGCTCATGGAATGGAGGAACTGAATTTCTATTTTCATTTAATTTTAATTTCTTTAAATATAAATAGTCACATGTGGGTAATGGCTACCACACTTAACAGTACAGGCCTGGAATCTAAATAAACACCTAGAATAGCTATGTCCAATAGATTTATAATGTGAGCCATAAATAAGAGCCACATAGGCAACTTAAAAGCTTTCTAATAACCACATTAACAGAATTAAAAGAAGTAAAATCCAAATAGTATATTTTATTTAGCTTAATATCTAAAGAGTATTATCATTTAAAATATAATCAAAATAAATAATTGTTGAAATTACATTTTTTGGGACTAAGTCTTTGAACTCAAGAGTATGTTTTACACTTAGAGCATTCTTGGTAGTTTGCACTTAATAATGTACAGTTAAGAAATAAGCCAGGCAGAGAAAGACAAGTACCAAATGATTTCACTCATCTGTGGAGTATAACAACAAAGCAAAATTGAAGGAACAAAACAGCAGCAGACTCACAGACTCCAAGAAGGGACTAGTGGTTACCAAAGGGGAGGGGTTGGGGAGGGTGAGAGGGAAGGGAGGGAGAAGGGCATTAAGGGGCAATATAATTAGCACACACAATATAGGTAGGTCACGGGGAAGGTAGTATAGCATGGAGAAGACAAGTAATGACTCTGTAGCATCTTACTATGCTGATGGACAGTGACTGCAATGGGGTGGTGGTGGGGACTTGATAATATGGATGAATGTTGAAACTACAATGTTGTTCATATGAAACCTTCATAAGATTGTGTATCAATGGTACCTTAATTAAAAAAAAAATCTTCAAAAAAAAGTAGACTTAAATAATGTAGCTGTAGACAAAACTTCAAGTTTATAGGAAATACAGGGACTAGAAGTCACTACAAAAAGATAACTAGACAAGTCCAAAATATAGAATATTCTACAAAACAACATTATCTGAAATCTTCAAATTGAAAAGGCAATGCTGTGTAAAGAAGGGGGAGTACTATTCTGAAATGACACTAAAGAGACATAAAATGAAACATTTGAACCCTAACTGAAAACTAATTTGAAAAAAAAAAAAAAACCAAACACAAAACAGCTAAGAAAAACAATTCTAGCCTAGCCTACTGGGCTGGAATATTAGACCACATTATGGAATTATTGTTTATTTTCCTAAGTGTACATAGGTAAAGCAAGTATGGCAAAATGTTAAAACTGGTGAGCCTAGATGAAAGATATGGAGATGTTCTTTGTCATAGGCTTTCAACATTCATGGATGTTTCACAGTATTTGTTTTAAACAAAGTTTAGGGAAAACAAAAACATATGGCTTATTTAAGTGGTTCCCAGAGGTCAGATGGGCTGAACCACCATCATTTGAAAAAAATTTTTAAAAATAAAATTCCAAGTCATAACCCAGTTTCAGAGCCAGAATCTTCAAGATGTGTCCCAGGCCAACTGTGGTGTATATCTAGGTTTATGAATTCATCTCAATCACTGACATTTTGGTCAGTGGGCTAAACAAGAATCATCTATTTCTTACTTGTTGGAGTAGGTGTCATACAATCCCACTTTTCCATCATCAGTTCCAAAAGCTAAGCAGCCTTCTTTGGTTGGGTGCCAGCACAGCTACAAAATATATGAGGAAAGGGGCATCTTGTTAGGGGAATCTTTAGGTCATCCTTCAAGCATTCAAATGCAAAACCTACTGCTCTTGGTGGCTTCTAATTTTAAAAGTAACATTCTCATTATTTAAAAAGAGAGAAACAAAGTAAAAGTCACCTGAATCTCACCATCCAAAACCCCCATCACCGATTTTGCATCTTTCCAGACATTTTGTGTGCATAAACTGGATACATACAATTGCAAAAAAAAAAAAAGGTTCAAACATTTAAATGATGTGCATGATACACTGTTCAATGGTGGATAGAAGATTCCAGAACAATTTAGAAAATATGATTCTATTAATAATTAACAAAATCTGGAAAGGCACATCACAAATTATCAACGGTGGTTCTCTGGATTGTACAAGTGGGAGAATGGAGTGGAGGGCAGGAAAAAATTTTTGCTTTCTCCATTTCTGTACTGTTTTGGTTTTCTTTTTAAACTACAACATTTATTGTTTTTAGACTAAAAGCCACAACAGAGGTATCACTTTACAGAAAAACAAAAAAATCATACTGTTTTGTAATTTACATTCCATGTTTTGTAATTTGCATTCCATGTTTTGTAATTGGCATTTTTCATGAATCATTAATATCTTTCCACAAAGAAAGATCTACATTATCATTTCTAATAGTTGAGTACCATTTCAACATGTGGCTATAACAATGTGTCTTCTATGAATGCACATCTAGGTTATTTCTAATTTTTTACTATTAGAAAACATAGTGATTTAAAGAAAGCTTTAATTTTAAATTCTGAATTTGGAGATGATGGGTTTGGTTAGAGAGGGTCTTCTGCTTTCCCAGTTTCAAACTCCATGGAAAGTACCCGCGAACAAACCTTTGATCCCACAAGTTTACTGAAGTAAACAAGTATTCTCTAGAAGAAAAATACTTATTTGAAAAATGTTCACAAAGCATCCTTACTGCTGTAACCTTGGACTTGACACCTTGCCAAAAATGTTTTACATCGTAGTTGTTCTTTATGGAGAGTGTATTCCATACTCGGATCATGCCATCCCCAACGCCTATGGCCAAACAGCCCATGTCCACAGGAGAGAAAGCCAGACTGTAGGCAAAGCCACCAAGGGAAGGCAGGGTCCAGCAGCATTCCAGAGTGGCCATGTCCCAACATTTTACCTGAAAAGATTAAGGGTTAGGGACTAAATAAAAATAAGATCAGAGAAAAAGAAAAAACAACCAACATTTCAAACAGGATGGGCTCAAAGAGTAGGTACGGTTAATATAATATAACTACTCCAGTAAGAGTTTAATAAAGCATCTCTTAGAAAAATCAGTAATAAATAGTAGAGCTGAAAGGGATCTTAGAATACATTTATTCCCGGAATATCAAGAGAATTTAGGGTCACACAATTAATAAACCAGAACGCAGATCTCCTATCTCCCAGAGTTCAGTGGCCTTTACACTCTACTGTATTACTGCATTGGTAATATCATCTGGCAAATTCCAAATAAGAATGAAGATGGCCTCAAGACAGTGGAAATATCAGAGTTGCTATTTCAAAAAGGGCAGAATACCTTCTAATACCTGGAGGAAGAGGAGTGCTAAGTTTTTAATCATCACTTATTTAACAGAGGGGCTTGGGAGAAAACAGTCTATCGGATAAGCCAAGTTTAACTAAAAATAGTGATGTCATAGACAATTAAATAAAAGTTCTCTCTTTGATTTCATGAAGAGTAGATGAGTCTGCTACTTAAACTACAGACAAGGATATTTTAAAGCTGTATGATATACAATAATCTCGTGCATCTTTCCCTGGACACATCTACTCTTATCATATCTGCTTTAACAAAAAGGCATCTTGGTGGTCTCTCATTTTCCCTACCTCCTGTTAATGTGTTCAGTGACCGTCAGTAATAGTTACTCTGATATTGGAACTAAGGGCAGGCAAAGTGGGGTGTGAGAGCTGACGATGGTTTGAAAAAGCCCAGTAATCCCGTCTAAGTCATAAACCACTGCTCTACAATGCTGAACACAAAATAAGCAGTCTTACATCTCTGTCCATTGATGTGGAAAGCAGCAGCTGCTTGTCATCCTCAGTTTGTAAAGGACACAAATTAAACACAATTCTTGAATGATTCAGGCCTTCTGATGAAGCACTAAAGAGGGTATATTTCCGTCTCCAAGACTGAGTGAGATCCCATAACAGCAGTTCGCCTCTGTAAGGAAAACAAACATTAGTTCTCTTTCACAAGCAATCTGAAAATACGTGATTGTGGGCCAGAGTTGGTCCTCAGGTACAGAATAATTTCTGTTAATTACTGTTCCTTTAAGGAGACAAAAATTGCATATTCTGAAATATGCACAAACTATCTCTGGAAGAACATTCATAAAAACAAGGAGTCATTGCCTACTGGGAGGAGAACTATGTTCCTCCATAAGACAGATGTAGAAGCGATATTTTATTATATACTTTAAATGTTTTTTAATCATGTGACTGTACTGGACTACCTTTTGAACAGATTTTCCTAATAGCTTTAATTATAAAATGCCATCATAATTTGCAAAGCCCCAAAGGCTTTAAGACATAATATCTCTTGCTTGAGGCAGTGGGGGGAGTAGGGCCTTAACTAATGTTTTGGGTGATTTTTATGTGCTTTACCCTCATTTAAAAGCAGGGATCTTGTCTGTTAAATTCATTTTAAATTTAATTAACATTTTAAATGCATTTAATAGACAAACCAATAGAAGCTGGTACTCAATAAATTTGGTTTAATGAATGGCTATAATCATCCTGAGAGATAGGAAATACTGTAACTTCCACTTTTTACACATGAAGTAAATGAATCTCAGAAAAGTGAAGGGTCTTGCTTATGAACACATCAAATAAGTAACCAACTAATTCTACAATTCATTTCTGCCTGACTCAAGAGTCCACACTCAACCACCAGGCTATACTTATCTTCCCACAACTCTGTTACTAGACAGTACAGGTATTAGTCCCATGATTTTTCCACTACAAATGGCCCATGATAAAATGAGCCTTAGTTATTGCTTTCTTCACCTTCTGTGTGTAGACACAGAAACTTAGGAATTCTTGAGCCTAGAGAGGACAATAAAATATGTCAGGGAGAGAGCATGATGAAAAAAAAAAAAACACTTACCCAAAACAGCTGGATACCAGCTGTGTTGGCTGCTCCTTGGGCCAATGGAGTGTCAACCAAAGGCGCTCTTTAACAGTTGGGTCTACACCCCCTCTTCTCTTCAGAAAGGGCAATTTCAAAGTCATCACTCCTGCACATTGAAAGAAGGTCAGTGGGCACTCATGAGAGTGAGACTACAGGCATGAAGCCCCCAGCATTTCACTATATAATTTGTGGTTTAAGAGTTTCTTTGGTTACTTAGGATTCAGACCTCATTTTTCTCATGGAAATGTTATTATAAATAGTGGTTAATACTAGTCCAGCTAATTTAAGTCAAACAAGCTTTTAAAGGCTGTCTTGACAACTTACACACATTAAAAATATTGTTAGAGAACACGAGTTTCCAAGTGGAATCGAGAACCCAGGTGGTAACATAACCCACAATTCTCACAACCCAGAATTCTCTGAAGTTGGAAGACAGAGGGTGGGATTCCTTTTTCTAGTTAGCAAGAAATCCAACAAAGCCAGTCAACATGCAGTAGCAGGGAAGTCCCTCTACCCCTGACATGCTGCTAAACAGTGGTTCTTACTTCCAATTGTGTATTAGAATCACCAGTGAAGCTTGTGCCAGGGACCAACTCTTGGGATTTTGATTCAGTAGATTTGAGATGGGGTTTAGGCACCCCCATTTTCCAAAACCTCTCTAGCTGATTTCACTGAACAATCAGAATTGAAGACCACTGTACTAGAAACCCATTAGCTTAGAGGTTATCCTTCTGGAGGAATTCTTAGCCGGATGTTGTTCCTACTTGGTAATTATCAGCTGCAGTATGCGCAAAAGCAGTCCACAGATCTTTAAAAAATTGTTTCCCAAAATTATACTACTAGTTATCATTGACTAAGCCATAACTATGTGTCAAGCATTATGCTATTTGCTTTACATGCACTAGTGCATTTGTATAAAGATGAAAAAAATTTCATGGTTTTAAATAGTAGAGAAAGAAGACTGTTGTAAAAAGAAAGGCTAGATTTTTTAATGTAATTATAACATCCACTCTGCTTGGAGTTCCTCTTTACTTATAAGCTTAAGGTAAAAGAGAAACTTGGGAAAGCTAAACAAATGACTGAGGGTCTCTGTAATTTGGATAAACTGAGCTTTAACATTTAAACATCCACCTACATTGGGAGTATATTATTTATTCTGCATTTGTGCATTAAAAGCTCTAGCTCTCTAGAAATCTTTTCCATTCTTCATTCTCATAACAAACATCTTACCTTCCTGCCAAAGAGTGACCATTCTATATGAATGCATTGGAAACTCTCTGCTCCAACACCAAAGCCAGATGTTCAGAGCATAGAGAGTTCTAGTCCAGGCTACCCTGGGGAAGCAACTTTCTGGAGAGAAGGGAAAGAATTGCTTTCTGACAGATGACACACCCTTAAACAAAAAAGAATAAAAAAGCTGCTCTTTCTACCAGATAAACAGAGAATATATTACAAAAGCAACATCAAACAATCTTACCTCGGCCTCTAGAACAGCTCCAGATTCGAATGGTTTGATCTTTGCTTCCAGTAGCTAAGTAGCAGCCTTTTGTTACTGGAGTTTGTGCTATAACTTTCCCATTGGGAATTTCAGGTTCTTCTAGGATAGAGATAGTAATTTTGTTTTGAATTTGCATGAAACATGCACTTATCAAAGAAAAATTAGTTTGCCAGTGTTCCCCAAATTTAACTATTGCTTTCACAGATCTGATCTGTAAAACCTACAGTTTTAAATATAATTCAAATGATTTAATTTTACCCAAATTCAAATGATATAATAAAATTATAACTTTATTCTTTAGGTCTAAAGTACTGGACCCTCTTAAATCATCTCTACCTGAATTCTCCTCTTGATTTATGGATAAACAGTCTTCACTAGGCAGGGGACACCAGACTATAGAGTGGATCTCATCATCGTGGCCTCGAAGCCTGTGAATAACTTCTCCCTTCTTACTGATGTCAGTTATAACCACTATACCATCCTTGTAGCTAAAACACAAGAATTAGAAATATTACTGAAAAATGAAGACAGAACCAGTCTCTCTTAATAAACATTTGGCTTAGCAATTATTATTGTTCATTTCTAAAAGTACATTTGGGTGAGGAAAAAGGGAAGAGAACAAGAAATAATCTTGTTTTGTCCTTTTTCCAAAGTGCTTATTGTGCTTCCTAGCTTTTAAAACACCCACCCCAATGATTAAACTCTTGTTCCTGTCACAAAGCTTGAGCAGTGGAGCTTGCTTGTGTTAAATGAGATTTTACAGAAAAATAGTTATTTTAGGGGCCTAGCAATTCCTCTAATTGGAGAAGATTTTACCCTAACACACTAAAAAAAAGCTCCATTTCGTAAGTGATCCTATTGTTTTAACTATGGGCTTAACAAAAGCTGCAGAACTGTAACATCTAGCTGTGGATATTCCAGGGCTGTTGTTTTTTGAATTCAGAAGAAACTGAGGAATCCTAATAAGTTTTTTTTAATTATGAAGTATTTCAGACACATAAGGAGGTATCTACCACCCATCTTAAGAAAAAAAAAATTACCAATATGGTTGCAATCCTCTGCATAATGCACTCCAATCAAACCTCTCTCCTTTTCTTCCCAAGAGGTAAGTTGCTATTTGTGAATTTTGTGTTACATCATTCCTAGCTTTTCTTTGCATATATTCCTAAATGAGATACAGAGTGGTATCAAACAGTATTTTTCTGTAGCTTGCTTTTTTCACACGTTCTATTTGTAAGTCATCCATGTTGACATGTGGAACTCCAGTTCCTGATCATTTACACTACTGTATGATACCACAAGTTTATTCATTTTCCCTCTGAAAGGCTTCCATTTTTTTGCAACTACAAACAAAAAATGCTATTAATAATCTTATATATGCCTAAGACAATTTTAGGTTTGATGCCTAGTAATGGAACTGCCAGGATGGAAGATACCCACATCTTTGTTTTACTAGAAAGTGCAAAATTGCTCTCCACAATGGGTGCACCTAGTTACATTTCCTGCATATTAGACAATCTTACAGGGAAAAACACCATTATGGCTTTACTTATTTTTCTTTTACTAAAAAATTTTTTTCCCATCACTGCTTTATTTTAAAAATGAGATCATATAATATATGAATCTTTGAAGACATGGACTTTGAAAACCACTGAGTTGTGCAACCTCACAGGGATGTGGACTGATCAAGCTGTTTTGCAATTTCAATCAAGCCTTCAGGGATAATCACTGTTTTGAAGATCCTCTAAAAACAAATCATTCTGATTGATTCCTTGCGGTTCCCTTTACTTGAAAGACTCTTCTTGTGAATTCCTGCTCATCTGTGAAGGTCAGTTTGACTCAACCTTCTTTGACCCCTGCCTACCACCCTTTCTGCTCTGTACCTAGAGTGCAGCTCTGTCTCTAGTACCCTCACTGCAACAACAATCCTATTAGACCACCCATCACAGACCCCTTCCATTTTCACTATTTACCACTCCTGTCCTCCTGTCCTTCCTCCTATGCAGCACAGATTTCATGATCTATCATTATAATGACTCCTTTAAAAATACCCTTATCTCCTTTGTCCCCTCCCAGGAACATTTATTCCACAAAACACCAAACCTGGATGAATCCAACCATCTCCTTTCTCTATCAGTTTGAGTAGATTACTTTAAATTCATGACCATGTCCTTATTTCTGACTACTGGACTGACATACAGTTCCATCCCTACCCTGAACTTGACTCCACCTCTTTGACTTATGCTTCACTGACAAAATCAGAAGCCATCAGAATGAAACACCCTCCTCTGACAAACCTACCTGCATCTATTTCCATATTCTCATTTTCCTACTTGTGACGTGAATCCAGTCCTCTTGACTTCCCAACATCTCTCCTGTATTTATCACTGTTTACCCCTGCAGCAAACTCTCCCTCTTTTTCCTTATTTACAGCAGCATAAAAACATGCCCTTGTTATCTTCAATTTAGTACTCCTTTGACCCCCATATACATCCTCTGGCTTCATGTCTATGTACAGTTTTACAACAGACTTTGTGAAAAAGTTGTCTTCATGTGTTTCTTTACTACCTTACCCCCTGCAAGCTCTTGACTCCACTCCAGTCAGACTTTCTTCTCCAGCACTGCAGTGCTTATGTCAAGTATTCAAACTAGAGTGAAGGGACAGCTTTTAAAGAGAAGTAAATGGAGTGCTGAGGGAAAGGGGGATGCCCACCCAGGCAGCTCGTGTGAAACAACCCTGGTGATCAATGAGAGGACAGATCCCAATGCCAGATCACTTTCCCATTCTAGATGAGGTGCTGAGAACCAGAGAGACAGAGCTGAGTCATGACACTCTTGGAGTAAATGTTATATCCAAGGGCAAGTACAGAGGGAGAAACAGGTGAATGAGGACATTCCTTACATTTGGAGATTGACTGAAGAAACCAGATACGAAGAATGAGTAAAGGAGAGTATCATGGAAACCAAAGAAACAAAAACAGAGTGGGAGAGAGAGTAAGCCTTAGAGTCACAGGAATAAATGATACCATGGGTTCAGGGAGAGTGGTTAACACCTGTAAATGGTTTCCCTCTAGGAGTAAAGAGACAGGAGAAGATAAAGCTAATGCAAAATATGCTCATAAAGAAAAATAATGAATACAGATGTTCAGTACTTACCCAATAGCTACTAAATCTTCATGATGAGGTGAGCAAGTAAGACAAAAAATTGCCCTGGGTTCTATAAAGAGGTGCTGGCTGTCATTTCTGTTAAGCCAGTAACAGAAAAGTACTCCTTTTTCATCTCCAGATATTATTAAATCCTTTATTTGAGGAGACCAATGCAGTGCTGATATTGTGTGCTTTAAAACAGAACAAAAATATATTTGCTTGTCAATGCTGAATTTTTAGTTTTTAACCTGTATAATACCAGAAACATTTTAAGTAATAAATCATACCACTTGTATCGCAAGATTACATTAACAAATGACGAAGAATGAAAGTTACTGAGGATCAAAGAATCACTTAAATTTTTTCTTCTTTTAATACTGTAACACAGTTTTTACTAAGATTGAGTCTTTTCCTTTCCTACATACTCTCAAAGGGCAGGTATATTAAATAATCTTCTGGTTTAGAAACAAGTTTCATTCACTCATTTACAGTTTATATTATGTAAAGAACCAGATAGTAAGTATTTTAGGTTTTGTGGGCCATATTGTCTCTGGTGCAACTCGTCAACTCTTGCTTGCAAGCAGCCTATACTTAAATTGCAGACAATTCTTAAATGAATGACTGTGGCTGTATCACAATAAAATGATTTGCAAAAATAGGCAGTAGTGCTGTTTGCTGACCCCTGGTTTATCCGTATCTCTTTCCAAAAAAGTTTTGAAGCACCTTACAATACTAGTTAGTGGACACCATTATAAAAGTCACCTTGCACATGTGAGCTAGAAAAGCCATACTGGAAGTAAAAGAACCATTGGCACAGATGTAAAAACGATCAGAGAAACCAGTAAGCTGTGGTACCTGATGGAGTGCATGTTCTGTCACAACTTTTTTTGTCTCTACATCCCAGATTTTCACAGTCCCATCGTCAGAGCTGGTGGCACAGAGGTTGTACTGACCGGGATGATGCGAAAACGTGAAGCCAGAGACCCTTTCCGTGTGTCCCACCAATTCTCCTATGACTTCAAGGAAAACGAGACTCCAGGTTAAAGATCTACCAAGGATTCCTGGCAGAATCATACTGTTGTTAGACGAGTGGAATCTCACTTAGCCCACCGCATAACAAAAACATCCAGGGACTCAAAACAATCAGAAACCCCAAATGCTGGTATTGGCTCTGTCACGTGACTTCAGACAAGTCATTTTACCTTCTTTGAGCCTCGGTCTTCTCAACTGTAAAATGCTGTCCATATTCCTTGATGTGCCTAGTTCACAGGCTGAGGAGCAGCTCAAATGAAGAATGCAAAAGTGATTCTTACTTAGATCCTGCCAGATGTCGACTGGAATCGAATAACTATCTGGCATGCTATATCTCTACGCATAATCAAAACCTAAAGTTTGGGGCCTGACAGCATCTGGGTAAACGCAATCATCTTACAGAGATGAATATCATATTTGCAGGATCTTGCTTAGGACCTGGAGCTGTAAGCAGCCCCCAACCGCAGGAGGGCTCCTAAGGGGCCTGCCGCTGGGTGGGGGAGGGCGTCCATAGATGTTGTAAATGCCTGGGTCTAGACCGTGATAACTTTTCGGTGAGTGAACGGTGCCACGTGAGAGCGCCGGGAGGCGGGACCGCTCAGCAACAGCGTGGTGTAGCTCAATCTTGGAGATCTGGACAGCGATTCAGCTGATTGTGAGCAAACCCATCTCTGGCCTGGGCCTGTTTTCCCATATGAGAGAGAGGAATGGCTAGAGACGCCCACTTGGCACCTCCAAGGAACGCAAGGACTGGAGGAAGGCGGGGGCCCAGAGGTGGGGTATTACCTCGAAATGGGGGCGTCCCGGGGATCGCGGCCGCGCCGGGGCCCACGCGGACAAGGAAGACAGATGTCCGCGCTGCGAAGCCGAAGAGGCCCCCGGGCACGGCATCGCTGCTTCGGGCGCAGTACCAGTTAGGGGAGGGCGGCAGCGTGCGCGGCTCCTGTCCCATGACCACCGACCAAGAAGGATGAGGGAAGCAACCTCCGGCGCAGACTGTTCAGAGCCTTACGCCGCAGCCGGGAAGGGGGTGGAGCTGGCGCGGGGCTCCACCTCCTCGGCCCGCCACTACGGCGCGCGCAGAGGCCCAGGCCGCACCGCGCTGGCTGCGCCCTTATCTAGGGGCTCGGAAGGGCGGGGCTGGGCTGCGCACTCTGCCTCCCAACCGCAGCCGCGGCGGTAGGACCTGGTGAGGCTAGATCCCAGCCCCGCGGTTAGGCATTCTCACTCCCTGCAACAAGGTACTGTGTAATTAAAGAGTTAGACGGGTGGAGTCATCTCCCTGTACCACAGGTTTATTCTTTGGATCTGTTCAACCACTATCCCATCAAATATTTCTTGAACGCTATGCTCCAGCTTTGTGATGCTGGGCTTCTTGTTCACGGAGTCGAATGAACTTCGCAAACAAAGTAGGAGAGCAAGTGAGAGGCTTTTATTTAGAGATAAAGTAAGAGGAAAGAGCTCCTGGGACAAGAGAGTCCGTAGTTGTGCGTTGTCTAGGGGTTTTACAGGCGGTTGAGAGACAAAGGGCTAGGGATGCAGACCCGCTAAATGGTCCCCAAATGTTTATTTTTGAAGACACACTAAGTTTCTTATCAGCCTTCCGGATTATTTTGCAAAGTTAACACAAATTTACTGCTTTGATTCTTTCCCAGAATAGCAGCTTCTTGGTCTGGGAGCATATCAATCAAGACTGCTTGTCCTGCTCCCAAGGTGGGCTGAGTTATTGTCTGTTATGTTAAGAAACTTACTTTTTGACTTATTGGGTTTTCAAATGCAATCTTACCTTTAAGATCGAGTCCTTCCTGTTTTTACTATGTTGTTCATGACTGGTCCTATTAATTGCCCAGGTTGTAAATTACTTGATTAGGGGCTGGAGGAGGAAAAAACAGCATACAGGTTAAGTTAAAGAATAAGCTGGGCTTTTTAGCAGGCTAAAGTAAATCTTACAATGGCATGATTTAATTGACACAGTGAAAACATAGGCCATGCTGAGATAATTTCTTATCTGGGGGATATTTATAAATATTCCAGGCCAAGTTTCTCCTGGCTTTTTAGTTTTAATTAATCTCACAGAAGAATGCTTATATTACTTTAGAGAATTAATGTGACTCTGCTTTTGCTTAATTGTTTAATACGGAGTTTTGGTAGGGGTCTTTTCCCAGAGGCCCTCACCCTGCTCTGTCTAAACCCACAGTCCCTGTCTCATTTGGAGATGTTTGAAAGATACCTACAAGGAGCTACTTAAAAAGATAAAAGTTCAAATCGGAAATCAAAAAGGAAAGGAAGAGTTTCTGCAACTGGGTGGAAATTCTGGCTCTGGATTCTTGGTATTCAAGGAGAAGCAGAATAAAGTTACTCTTTTGATTTCATTGATTTGATTGGAGCGCCAACTGTACGTGGTAAATGCTGTGGAGGAAAAAGAATGGAAGTTTCCTTTCAACACAAACATGCTAAAATGCTCATATTCTGTGCTTTCCTGTATTGCTTGTTTGCACTGGGTACCTGGCACTCCGCATGTAGAAAACCAAACCTGAAATATATATCCTAATATAGAGAGGTCAAACATACATATTTGGATGTAGGTAGAAGCACTATTTTTGGAGCACTAACCCTAGATTGACTACTGGTTTTGCCAGTTGTTATTTAAGAGACTTTAACCTATCCTAAGTCTGTTTCTGGATTTGAAGAAGGGAGATGATAATCCAAGATTGCTGGGAGGAATACATGAGATTTATAGTGAAATACTGCCAGGCATGTGTGGTAGCAAGTGTCTGATGAATATTAACTCAAATCTTGAGGTCAACCTGCAAATTAACACGGATTAGGACATTTTACTTTGTACTTGAGCTGTTTGTTTTTTAAAAGAGCTTCGCACACTATCTCTAGTGATCTTTACAAGCCTGTGCCTAGGGATAGTTATTTCTGACGAGAAAACGAAGGCCCACCCAGGTTAGCTTGGTTTGTTTAAGGACTCTGGTTTTCTAATCCTTTCAAACCATTTGTGTGGTGAGGTTTTCCAATTTTTCTGGATCCCGGTGAATTTCCGGAAACTAACTAGTTTTCGGCCTTTATTAAGTCATTTATTCCCAAGCAAGGCTGGCCTGACCACACGTTGAACGTGGGCTGCGTGTTGCCGTCTCCATGACAACACCGCTAGGTTGCCCGCTAAGAAATTCAGAGGACTGCGCATGCGTTCTGCCCAGACGTCGCGTGAGCTCGGAGGCTTCCGTAGAGGGAGGGAGAAAGATGGCGGCAATGCTAGAACGTTTGGGTAAGGATTTCTTAGTGGAGTGGTAGAGTGAGTGGAGGTGGGCGTCTATTGACTGACTGTATTGATATTTCAGGCGCGCTATGGATGCAGAATCTGAGGGGGACATTGGCCTCGGGGTAAGTTTCTTTGCTCGGAGTTGCAGAAAGGCACAAGTCCTCCTTGCCAGTCTGTCAATTATTGAGTACCTCTGTGCCAGGCTCTGCTTTAGGCTCGGGGATTGTGGCGGCGAGCGGGATAGCCAGCCTGCTTTGTCACCCCGTCTTTCTGCCAGCGTATTGCGTAACCCTGAGAGGGTCAGGATTAACTGTGACCCAACGGACATTGTAAATACCTTTTCTAAACAATCTCTTTTGATCCTTCTGAATATGTTACTCCCCCAACCATGTTGGGAGCCTTCAACTTTACTATTTACCTCTCTAGTTACTTGCTTACATGACTATGGACTGTGTCGTAGTAAAATAAATTGCCTGAGGTATCCCAGTCATAGGATATTTTAAAGCTTTATGCTATAGTCTCCAGAGCATTCTCCGATCTCAGGACAAAAACATTCTTTAAGATTAGGGAATGCAGTTGAGTCAGGACTGACAAGAAGCCTTTCTCTCATTGTCCCTCTTCTGCAGTAGAGCTGTTGCTAATTTGGAGATCAATAATCATTGTAAATTTTTTGATTGGTGCGTGTGTTAGCTTTATTTTGGCTTAGTTCATAGGTATTAGAGACAGATAAGTGTGTGTGTGAATAACTTTTTGACTGTGATTTTGGAAAAGTTACTTATTCTTTCTAAATTTCACTTCTATACGACATGAAAGTAATGGGAACTGAGTTCCCATTATATTTAACTCTGTCCTAGGTTCTTGGGTCCGGGGAATGAAGAAGTGGGCTAAAGAAGAAAATAGAAGACACTGGCTGTTAGGATTTGGCCACACTTTGCTTCCTTAGATTATCTTCTGTCACTCCAGCCCAGCCACACTCACTGACTGACTTTTTCTCAATGTGCTTTTGCTTCTTGGCTTATTCCTGCTGTGCTCCCACTTCCTGTCTCCAACAGCAGTCCGGTTAATTATTTAAACTCCTGTTCAAATGTTTCCCCTTTAGGAAGTTTTCTCAGATCTCACTAAAAATGATAGGAATTAATTTCTTCTTCCTATTAGCAGGTGTGCCTTCAGTAGTGGCTTCATGTATATGTGTCTGTGCCCCTTAGAAGCTTGTGTATGCTGGACAAGTAGAGACAGTTTTTGTTTCTCATTGTATCTCCAGCCTAGGGTCTTGCACATAGTGAATACTTTGTTGATGTTTGTTGATTTAAATTGTCCGGCACTGACTTACACTATAAAGCTCTGAGCAGGTAACTAAGCAGTGTGACTTCAGTCTTTTCATCAATGTAATACAAGAGAGCTAGATTTTGTTACATAATCTCTAAGTCTTTCTAGTTCTGAAGTTGTGTAATTTTATGAATCTCTATTCTGGATTTTCTAATAGAGAAATGATCATATAAAAACAAAGTAGAAGAGGTATAAATAATATGGTAACCATGTAAAATCTTAGAGATTGTTTAATTTTAAGAAATTGCCACAGCCACCCCAGCCTTCCGCCACCCCCACTCTGATCAGTCGGCCGCCATCAGCATCAAGGTAAAACCCTCCACTGGCAAAAAGATTACCGCTTGCTGAAAGATCAAATGAGGGCTAGCAGTTTCTAGCAGTAAAATATTTTTAAATTAAGGTATGTACGTTGTTTTTTAGACATAATGCTATTATATACTTAATAGGCTACAGTATAGTGTAGACGTAACTTTTATATTCACTGGGAAATCAGAAAGTTCATTTGGCTTCTTTTATTGGGCTCTTTGCTTTATTATGGTGGCCTGGAACTGCACCTGCAGTATCTGTGACGTAGGTCTGTAGTCTCTGCCCTCATGGAGTGGAGTCTAGTGAGGGAGGCAAATAAGGAAAATTGTACAATATAGAGTGCATTAGATAGTGACAAGTACTTAGGAGAAAATGAAAGAAAAATGGGAATAGGAATTGTGTGTATATGGGAGTGTGGGGTTCACCAAGAGGACAACATTTGAGTAAAGTTCTGAAGGAAATGAGAGGCAAGCTACCAAGCTGTGCCAACATTTGAGAAAACAGCATTCTGGACAGATGGAATGGGAAATGCAAAGTCTCTGGGGAGGGAACATACTCATATGGTCAAAAACAGTGAGTGGAAGGAGGGAGATAGTAGTAGGAGATGAAGTCATAGAGGAGGAAGAAGTAGGAGATCATGTAGATACCTTATGGGTCATTGTAAGTACTTTGGCTTCTATTCAGAGTGAGATGGGAAACGATTGATGGGTTTTGAGTATGGGAATGACATTATTTGACTTAACGGTTACGAGTGGTTCTTTTCGGCTGCTGTGTAGTGAATAGACCAGAGTGGGGGTGGGGAGTAAGGATGGAAGCAGAGATCATTGGATATTGCAGGTAAGAGATTATGATGGCTTGGATTTGGGTGGCTGTGAAGGTGGGTGAATCGTGGATTCTGGCAGAACCTTAATGACAGCTGACAGGACTTGCTGATAAATTGGATGTGGGTTGTGAGAAAGAAGGGTGACATCAGGGTTTGTTATGACCTGAGCAGCTGGAAGGATGGAATTGCCATTTACTGAGATAGGAAGATTTCCAAAAGATGCAGTTTTGAGTTGAATATCAGAAATTCAGTTTGGGGCTTGTTAGGTTTGAGATGTCCACTGAGTTTCTAGGTGAAGACATGATTAGGCAATTGTGTATATGAGTTTAGTGTTTGGGAAAGGCATGTAAATTTGGGAGTCATCCATGCATGAAAAGTATTTAAAGCTGTTAGACTGGTTGACTTCACCATGAGAGTGAGGGCAGATAGAAAGCACAAGACTACAAGCATTGATTCCTTACCTGAGGCCGCCAACATTTACAGATCAGGGAGGTGAGGAAACAATGAAGAAGACTGCAGAAGAGTGTCCAGAGAGGTGAGAGGAAAACCCAGAGTGTGGTGTCCTGGAACCCAAGTAAAGAAAGTGTCTCAAGGAAGAGCAAGTCTCAGGAAGATGCGATACTGTGGTTTGTAAGAAATATATATACTTGGTCATTCATTCATATGACCAAAATATATTTCTCATTTATATATTTGGTCTTTGTCCATGGTCCTGGCACAGTTCCCAAAACCCTTGGGAGTTTCTTAGCAATAAGAGCAATGGGAGCATCTTTCGTCATCACATTTGGTCTTGTGTCCTCAGTTCCTGAAATTGCTTCAGATTCATGAAGATGAAATGGGTGTTTCGTTATTCATAACAACTCCTTTTCATTGCAACTGGGTTTGTGTTATCGAGGTGACTTTTGGGCAGCAGTTAAGGATGGGGGCTGGTTGCTAGGGGAACCAACCTTAAACAGAGGGGTGGAACTTTCAGACCTATCCCCTGATTTAGGGAGGGGAGAGGGGCTGGAGTTAAATCAATGCCCAGTGGCCAATGATTTATGAGTCATGCCTATGTAATGAAGCTGCCATAAAAATCCAAAGGAAGAGGTTTGGAGAGCTTCCAAATGCCACTGTGCTGGAGCTCCAAACTCCATGAGGCCAGAAGCTCCTTTCTGTTTGGGGCCCCACCCTGTGTATCTCTGGCTGTTGATTTATATCCTTTAATATCTCCTGTAATAAGTTGGTAATTAGTGAATAAATGCGTTTCCCGAGTTCTGGGAGCTTCCCTAGCATACTATCCACATCCAAGGAGAGAGTCTTGACAACCTCTGATTTATAGCCAGCCAGTCAGAAGCAACAGGTAACAGGTAATAGTGTCAGAATTAAGTTGAATTGTAGGATATCCAGCTGGTGTTGGAGACTTGCTTGTTGGTGATATGAGGAACCTTCCTCCCTACCCAACATTAAAATTGTTGGGTGGTCAGACCCCTTTTACCAGAGATACTTAGATCATTCTCAGATGAGGACTGTCATTGACCATTGGATTTTGCAACACAGATACCTTTGATGACCTTGATAAAGCAGTTTTGGTGGAGTGATGGAGGCAAAAGCCTGATTGGGGGGGGTAAAGGGTGAATGGATGTGTGGAATTAGAGATAGGGAGTTTAGGAAACCAGGATTTTTGTGGCAGTAGCTAGATGGACTTGGTCAGGGGATGGTTTGTTTAAGTTGGGAGATATTAAAGTATGTTTGTTTAATGATGGGAGTGAGCCAGTAGAGAGGAAAAAAGTGATGGAAAGAGGAAAGAAAGACTTTCTGGAGCAATGTCATTGAGTAGGTGGGAAGGAATGGGATCTAGGGAGCAAGGGATGAGATTGGTACTGGCTGGGGCATAGGCAGTTCATTCGTAATAACCATGTAGGTAGTATGTGTGGACATGGATGCAGGTGGGGATACACATTAGGTGGTGGGAGCTTGTGGAATTTCTCTTTTGTTTCATTTTCTCAGTGAAATAAGCATGGCTGTCAGCTGAGACTTAGTTTGGGGGAAGAGACATGGGAAGTTTGACTAGCAAGAAGAGGTATAAAGTTTGTCTGTAGAGACTAGGAGAGTAAATAGACTAGGGAATATAGTAGGAAAGCCAAGCAGACATAAGGGCCCACTTGGGGCTTATGAATAAGAATGTAAAATTTAGGCCTTCAGTCATCCTTGGCTTATGTAGTGAGAAATGAGAAAATCTGACTTGTTAACCATTCACATGTGTATGGCATGGTAACAAGAACCTTTTGGAACAGAGGGTCATGCTCTCTAGTCTACAAAAACTAGCACTATTTCTGTTCTTTAGTTTTTTCACTCACCCTTTAGCTAGTTAGTGACTTTCACCTGGGGGCAGTTTTGCTTCCCCTGCTCCATAGGACATTTGGCAATGTCTGAGATATTTCTGGTGGTCACAGCTTGGGCAGGGGGTGCAACTGGCATCCAGTGGGAAGAGATGAGGAACCCTAGTAAACATCATACAAAGTACAGGGCAGAACAGTAAAGAATGATCTGGCTCCAAACGTCAGAAGTGCAAAGGTTGGGACACTCATCATGGTCCAAAGTTGCTGGAATTCAATGGTTTTTTGTTCGCTAAACTTGTTTTCTTGTTTGATTTTTTCCTTGACTTTCACAAAGTAAAATTATACTGACTTATGGGAATATATGTATCACTTCAGCCCTCTATTTTAGATTTTAATTGAAGCAAGACAGAGGATGTTCTTTTATTCAGTCTCAAGGGTGGGGCTAACCTAATGTTAACAGAAGTAAATTTGGGAAAAGGGTTTTTTACTTCGATGCATATAATAAGATATTCTCAAGACTGAGCCTGAGGCCAGTGTTACCTTCACCTGGGACATGATTGTACACCAAATTTCAAAATGAACTATGAGGAATAAATAGGAAGTGTTGGTTTTCTCACACTGTGACTTTAGAAAATTCCAAATACCCTCTTTTATCTGAATTACCTCTTAATCCTAAAATTTGGCTTATCTCTGCTACTCTTCAGTGCCAGTGACTATGGGCAGAATCTGAAAAGTGATACTTAAACTTAATCCTGAAGTAGTGGTACATAGAAAGGAGCAGAATATTGAGAGGGAAGGGGATTCATATGCTGGTTCCGGTGTACCACCTGCTGTCTGCTTGAGCTCTGGCAGTATCGCTGTCCTGTGAGGACTCACGTGGATGCTGTGTATATGGACCCTGGTTCATGCCCACCTTCCCCTCACCCTGTTTACAGAGCTAGTGAAGGTGAAGGGATTTGGGTTTCCTAGTAATGAATGATATTTGATAAATTTTCAAATTTAGAAGTGATAAAAGTTGATCCTGGTTGCCTTTCAGTGTTTATTTTATTGTTTTTAAGTTTTAACTTACTTTGGTTCTTTAGAATGCTAACAATAAGCTAGAGCTTTAGGCAGACTTAAAATTTAATATTTGTTGGAAAGCAGTTTTATAAAAGGAAATGGGTACTGTTAGCCATATTATTACTAAATAACCAATGATAATATGTGTTAATTCCACCAGCTTCCTTTTCTTGAGTTTGTTTAAAAAGGTTTCATAAAAGCCTTAAGTTTTAAATTAGTTTTGTTTTCAATTTTACCTTATGATTGCTTCATTTTCTGCTTTAATTCAGTGTTCTTCCAACGGTTGGCCAAGAGAGGGTGCATAAGAACTTCTGATTAAATATGCTTCTGAATTAAGTACCCTGTTTGGAATATATTTTATTACAGTTTAGTATTTGCTTGATAATTCATTTTCTGAACCATTTGAGCCATGAAAATGTTGTAGGTTTTGAAAGAAAGCTTTGCCATTTTTAACTCATAATGGGTTTAATTTATTAATTCACCAAAGGAATTAATTTGTTTTGAGGAGTACAGGGCACTGTGCTAGATGTGGGGCATACAGAAGGCATGGGCCTCACCTGCAAGCAGTTTTTCAGACTGGTTAATGTAGTAGTTTCTTTGAAGAAGAGTTAAATAGAAGCCAAGGGATTTGTGTTTCTGTAATTATGCTGTCAACAATGAGATCAGAGGTAGAATTAAAGTTTGGAGAGACCCTGGAGATGAAGTACTCCAATTCCTCTTTTATAGAGAAAGAAATTGAGGCCCAAAGAGGTGACAGACTTAATGCACCCACTAATTACAACCTTGTAGAAACAAACAATAATGATTATAAACATGAGAAGGTTTGCATTTGTGTACATTAAGTTTATAATTCACAGTTTATTTTTATTTTTTTGGAAAACAGGAGAGATGAACTTTCAGAGGGCCTACTTTAAAATTAATACCAGCCATCAGTGTTTACCGTGCACTAGACACTGTATAGGGTATGGCATGTTATTTATCCACCAGCAACAGAATGAAGTAGATATTATTTTCCTCATATAAAAAGTAATAATACCTAAAATTTATTGACTCCTGTTAACTGCCAGGTTAATTATTTTACTTACAGTATCTTAATTGAGCTCCTTAAGATGCTTATGTGGTAATTACTGTTATGACTCCATTTACTGATGAGAAAACAGATCTAGAAAGTTATGTGACTTCCACAGGCCATTTACCTTGTATAAGAGTTGAGATTTAGACTCCTGTCTACTTGACTCCATAGTTTCTGCCCCTCGCTTATAGTTTTATTAGGAAATCCTGCCCTCTAACATCGTGCATCCTAGTTTTGCTTTTCAGTTAAAATGTTGAAACCTAAATGTGGATAGCAAAGGTACAGATTATGTCAAGTATTTTGGCAGCACTGAATTTAGTATAAGGTTGTAGATGGTGAACTTGAGGTGGAGTCGGAGCAGTGAGCCTCTAGGAGAATAGATTTTTGAAATTCTTTAGCCTGAAGGCTTTGCCAAGTGTATCGTCCAGCTGCCTATATTGTGTGAGAATCTGCCAGTATACAACTGAATATTTGAGTTTGGATTAAGTACTTATTCAGTATCCATGTGCCAGATATGTCCTTCATGCTAGGAAAGATTTTTAAGTGTCTGTTGTTTTACAGGCTTCTTTCATCTCATGGTGTTTTACCTCAGTCACATATCCACACAAGTGTTTCTCTAGACATTTCTCGAAAATGGGAGAAGAAGAATAAAATTGTTTACCCTCCACAACTGCCCGGAGAACCTCGGAGACCAGCGGTAAGTTTGTGGGTAGAATATCTCTTAATTTTGATAAAGAACTCTTACTCTTGTATGGCTAGCAATGACTTACTGTTCCATGTTAAGAAAACAAGACATTATACAGTAATTTACACAATCCTTTAATTGATACAGAAAATGTTCTAGATTTATCTTTTTGGAAGTTTAAAAAAATCTTTGTTTTACTTAATTGTTTGCCTTGACTTATTTTCCTCTTTAGGGGCCTTAACTCTAAACTAAGCTAATAGTTTAAGACCTAACGATTTGTGATTACAAGAGGATTGCCAGTGGATTCTTGATAATGGTACATGAGGAGTTGGCAAGAGTGACTTCAACCATTGACCAATATTTAAATCAAATACATGGTTTTCCAGTGTTTTATATTTGACCATAGGCACACTTGTACATATTTTTTAATTCATAAACCTTTGGACTAAGGTTTTAATTTAATCATTGGATCCCTTCCAGTGATAAGGAGTTTTACCTTTAGTTATTCCGATTTCTTTTACCCTCTCTAAACTGGTAGAGATTGCTCTAGTCTGAGGTAGGGGACTGATTTCCAGCTTAATGTGAATTTGCTGTGGAATACATACACAACTATTTAAAAAGTTAAAGCAAGTAATAATAGCATAAACAAGATTGGAACATTTGAATCCTTAAGAAAATAAACGGATAAGTACCTAGAAACAGAATTGCTGTGTTAATTATAAATCATTCAATTTAGCAAACATCTGTTAAAGGCATTTGGGATTTAAGGCTATGAGGTAATCAATACCTTTAAGGAATGTCATTTGCTTTTTATATGAATTTGACAGTATACATTTTATTAAGATTAAGTTGCTATGTATATATTGTTCTGAATAAGTTGCTATATATATATTGTTCTGAATTAAGACAGATTTATGTTTTCTTTTTTTTTCTGATTTAGGGAAGATAATTTTTTAATTTAAGGAGCTCCCACCTGACTGGGAAATAAGAGGAAAAAGAGATGCTAATTGTTCAAGCAAATAACTTTGTAACTTTTGTATTTTATTATGCCATCAGAACTTAACATTTAGATTTGTCACAGAATCTGTGCTATTAAAAGTTGACTCCATTTTGTAATTAACCAAAATATAGAAGAATTTACACATTTGTACAAATATCATAAACTAATATTTCTTATAATTAATGAGCTTTATTTCTTACTTGAGCTCTTTGAACTTAGATATATTAATTGGAAGTAAAGAAATCTAATATTTGTCAGATCTAGAATCTAAAAGCAAAATTTTGTATTTTATAGTACCAGTCATTTTGTATATTAAGACAGATGTAGTTCGGGAGACATACCAAATGGCAGAATTCAAATAGTTAACAGTAAATCACGGATTTTTTTTTTGAGTGAATAATCGTTTCTAGGACAAATCACGACTTCTAGAAAATACCTTAGCATTTTATGACTTTAAGTAATATTTGGTAAATTGAAATTTTGCAAAATGATGTATGAGAGCAGTTATGTCTGTTATGACTGAAATATTAATGCCCTTGGTAAGTGCCTAGCTTATTAGCAGGAATAATTTGCTCACCTGCCCACATAGTTCATACACTGTGCCATAATGTGCAATAACTGCTAAACTTGCCGATCTGCTAGCTGCAAACATTTTAAAAATTACTTGTATCTCTAGTTTAAAAGAGGCCCAGGTAATATTTACCATTCTAGCTTATTCCAATCTTCAGCACTGAAGTATATAATTAAACAAATAACAGTGGATGGGGTAATGAATAAATCCTGTAGCAGTAAGTTAAAATGAATGTCACCAATTTAGGCCACTCTTACTATTTTTAAGACTACCTTCCTAATTCAGCTAGCACCAATTTCCAAAAAATATAGATTCCTATGTAGACTTTACCTTACATGTGGCTTCTTCATGGTAAAGAAAATAAGCCAGAGAGAAATTAAAGGCTTTCTTCATAAAAGTCATACCTTGTTAATTTGGTCTTGAGTTTACTTTTGAGTATCTTTGAAGAAAGCTGTTAAATTAAAAGTGTAGTGAGGATACGCTGATGGACAGTGACTGTAATGGGGTTGGTGGGGGGGACCTGATGAAGGGGGTAGTTTAATCACCATAATATTGCACATGTAATTGTAGATTAATGATACCAAAAAAAAAGTGTAGTGAGGATATAGTAAAACTGAACAACCATTTCTATAAGAGGCGTATTTTTAATTTATGGATTACTTGATAAACTGATAATAAGTGATGCTTAGAAGTCATTAATGGTTCCATAAAGCTCTAGTAAGGACTTTTATTAGATGACACTTTTTGTTGTTTGAATACAACTTTGTGAAGGGAAAAGAATCTCTCAACTCTTAATGTTTTTATTTCTGTAATATAAATTCTTTAAAAGTTATTGGTTTAGACATTTCATAATTTATACTTACTTCATTTGATAACTATTTTGTACATTATATCTTCAATTAACTTTTACCTAACTTACTGTATAGGTTAGTTAATAGCAGTGACATTTAACCAGGCCTTCTGACCTCCAACTTTGCTGCTTTATCTATTTGTTGTGATAGTTTTATTTACTGAAATTTTTGTCTGGCTTACCTTTGGAAAATGCTCTTAGATGATGCACCTGCCTAAAGTAAATGTTGAGCTTTTTATTTTTAGAAGAGCATGATTGAATAACTTTCCCCCACTTTTTATAAATACTTGATTTCTTTCTTCCCATGCTCTTGCCAGGATTACACTATCTTTTTTTTTTTAAATTTGGAGATAATCATATACAATTCAGGGTTAGAAACAGCCCACTATGGAAAGCCAAGAATTGAAAGGTTTCTATATAAAAGATTTTATTGGGTGTATTAATTTTGCAGATGAATATTATCAGTCATGACAGTTCTTCCCTGTGCTCCCCAGGACCCTTTATTGCTGAAAATGTCATTAGGCCCTTGCTACAGTTCTTAGCCTGTCAGCTTCTATTGCAACTGAAATGAAATCTGCTGTATGTTAAAAGATGGCCACTTGAGAAAACTGCTGTTTCTAAGACATTTGAACATTTCCAGCAGGAGTCAGAATGTTAGAATGTTCTGAGATCTCCTTGCTATTGTTTACCTTGACAAATGTTTTCTAATTTTTTTAAGTGGCTATAGTATAGTAGTGAAAGGAACATGGGTTTTAGAGTCATGGGAACTTTAATAAAGATACACCTGCCAGACATTATACCAGATGTTGTATTAGGCCTGTCATATACTTCCCTGTATGGCACTTTGATTTCTAGCTTTGTCTCGCAGGCTTTGCAGTTCCGGACAAGTCATTTGATTTCTCTGATTTTTTACTTTGTAACAGGATGATAAAATGTTTCCTCTTCACCTCATAAGAGTTAAGATCAAATGAAATAATGAGCTTGAAAAGTGCTTTGTGAACTATAAATTGTTTAATGGATGATGATTAAAAAATTAAATATAACTACTACTATAAATAGAAGATAATAAAAGCTAACATTTACTAAGATATCTCACCATGTGCTAGGGATAGTAAAGTGCTTTCTTTACATAGGTTATTTCATTTAATCCTTACTCTAGTTTTATGAGATAGGTACTATTATCTTTATTTTAAAGAAGAGAAATGTAGGCAGAGAAAGGTTAAGTAGCTTGGGTTCTGTAGCTAGTAAATGGTAGAGCTGGGATTCAAACCCAGGCAGTCTGATTCTAGGACCTATGCTCTTGACCATACACCTAGAATATTTGTCATTTCACCACTGTTCTCCTCACAAGAAACTTTTCTTTTACCCTTTTTTTCTGTTCTTTTAGACAGCTAAATTTTTTCAAAATATTTTCATTTAAGTCTTTGATATATTCCTCTTGATAGAAGTGTTACAAATTTTGGCACAAATTAGCTATTTTATGTTTCTATTTATCCCTTAGTAATATTTTCAGCATAGTGAGATTTTGGAAAAATACAGCTTTGTAAAGGGAAAAAGGATCTCCAAATTTTTAATGTTTTTATTTCTTGTGGTAGCATCTTCATTAGGCATAGAAAGTAAAAATTTTATTAAGTGTGTTATTGTCATTTTGATAAACTTGATAACATTTTTCCCCCCTCATCTGTAAGGAAATCTACCATTGTCGAAGGCAAATAAAATACAGCAAAGACAAGATGTGGTATTTGGCAAAATTGGTAAGTTAAAATGACTATTACATATAATACCTAAGAAAGGAAGCTTTGAGTATTCCCCCAGGATTTGAAAAAAACCAAAAAACTTGCCCTGATTTCTCCAAAAAGTGAGGAATATAATTATCTATTCAGATAATTGGTAGATAATCCAAAAATGATTGCTCACAAATGAATTTTTTTGTGTAATTTTTACCTTTTTCCTGAGAAACTAAATCATGTTGGGTATATAGATATTTAGAACAAAGGCATCAGGAATCTGGCTGTAACGAGAGAATCCAGGAAGCAAACTTACTTATCTGTAAAAGTTGGTTCAAATTATTTCAAAATTGTTGCTTTTTAAGTTTTTTCCCTGGAAAATGAAATTTATATATGAGAGGAGATAAAAGAAGCCAACATTTATGTAATAACAGTTGTCCTGAAGGAGGAGGAGATGCCTTTAATGCCTAGTGTGGTCCTTGTCAACCTATCGTGTCTGCTCTCTTTTAAGTTTACTGAAATTATTATAATTTATGTCTTACGGTTTAAATGTTTAAATTTGATTTTGGCTTAAAAAGGAAGATATCTGTTATCAACTTGTTTTCTTCTCCTTTGCCTGTATTTGTTAGTTTTTTTGATTTATGAAAATCTCCCCCCCACCCAGTTTTATTGAAATATAATTGACATATAACTCATTAGCTATTTTTAGAAGTTATTTGGATTATGTAAAGCTTTTACTTTTCATTGAAAAGGGAACATAACTTTGTAGACTAATTTGTTTATTTTTTCTTGTCTGTAACTCTTTGTTTATTTTTTCTTGTCTGTAACTTTATTTTTTCTTGTCTGTAACTCTTTAATTCTAGATCCGAGGAATGTCCATTGACCAGGCTTTGGCTCAGTTGGAATTCAGTGACAAAAAAGGGGCCCAAATAATTAAAGAGGTAAATCAAGATTTAGGGGGAGGGAGCACATAGCTGTCTTGTAAGTATTAGTGAGCTCAGCCTAAATCCTGAATTCTGTGAATTTCCTGGTGTAAATGCATACTTTATATAATACTGATTAAGGTACTCAATTTTATTAATATCTTTATACCTTAGGAATATTGTATGCTTTAAGTATTTTTTTTCCGAGATGCCTTTATTTGCACCAGACGTCTATGTATATATTTATTCACTGTCTGTCTATGAAGTGATAAACCTTAATTTTAATGATTTGGGACTTGATACACTTTTTAGAAATTTTTTTTTTTTTTGCCTTTTGTCACTTCCACAACTGAGAGCTTGTGATTTGATAACTAATTGAACGGAAAGAACACTGGACTGAGACTCAGGAGACTTGGAGTCTAGTTCTTTCTTTGACAATTCCTAGGAGTCTAGTCCTTTCTTTGACAATTTCTATTGTAATTGTAGGCAGACACTTAACCTGTTTGGTTCCATTTTCTGTATTTGCAAACCAGATGGGACTGATTAGATAAAGACCCTGGTATCTGTAAAGGTAGCTGATTCACTATGTACAAATGTGCTAAAGGTATTTGTGCTGACTCATTCTAGGTACATGAGTGTCCTGGGTTGAGGACACCTGGGGATATCAGCATTATTTTCTATACCTCAATCAATTGTCACCTAAAGTCAGATCTTATGTTTTCAGTTTAGTAGTTGAACAGTTGAGATTGTTGTATTCAGACTTCTAAGAGGTTGCATTGGAGTGCCTATATTTAATTCAATTAACAGTGCAATTACTAAGTATCTGTGTGTGCTCAGCTTTGTATTAAGTTCTTTGTCTTCCAAGGAGTGATCTGATTTTTTAAAATTTCTGAAAACAAATTGTCCTATTTTAAAAAATGTGTTCTGGAGGAAGTTAATTTAAAATATGTATAGAGTATAAATTAATAATTCTTAAAGGAAATTTTCAAGTATGGTTTTCTTTACTTGTCAGATGTTGTTAATGGTTATTTTGGACCCAAAGTTTAAATTTTTTAGTAAGGTTTAGCTCTTGAGCTTGAACTTTCTGACAAGTCTCTGACTCGGAGGCATAATGTTCATTACCAGGGGTATAGCTACCAGCGCTGCTGTATTCCTCCTCTACAGCTTACACAGGCCATTTAAAACTTAGCAAGATGGGCTGTGTTCCTTGCACCTGCAATTCTTGTCTGAGGAAGGAAGCTTACTGTATCCCTTCTCCTTGGTATCATTGTCATTTGATATTCTCTTTTAAAAATTCACTCTAAAATTGAGGCTTGTGATTAGCAGTCATATTATAGAGGTAACAACAAGAAATGAGAAATTTAATTCCATTTCAGTTCAGGGTCTTTCTGAATGCCTTTCTTTTCCTTGCTGAAGGTTCTCTTAGAAGCACAAGATATGGCAGTGAGAGAACACAATGTGGAATTCAGATCCAATTTATATATAGGTAAGGTATTTAATATTCAAAGCATTGGAAAATGTCCTCCAATAGGGATGCTGAGTTCTTTATCTAACAAGTCTTTGATACCTAACTGGGTATGCCAGTGCAGATTGCCTGTAACAGCTTGTTCTTCAGCCTTCAGCATGCTAATGTTAGTCTATTATGAAGGGTAATAACCTTACTGCTTTACCTGTTCTATAATGAGGCTGAGATCATGAAATCTATTGCCAATAATTATTTAATAATGGCTATCAAGACGGTACATAGAGTGGCCTTTTAATCATAGTAAAACTGAGGAAGAACATAACTCATTTTTTAAAAATAATTTTTTGTCAACCTGAAGTAAGTAAATAATTGATCATAGATGAACTTAAAAAATCTTTATTTGTAATGTGCCAAGCCAGGTGCCTGATCCATAAAGGTGTCCTTTAATGTAATCTAATTGTCAGAACGGAAAATCTGTTAAATTGTAAAAGCTGAGGGGCTTAGAAGTTTCAGATGACCCAGATGTGTTTGTTCCCCTTTGTTATTACATCCTGAGGCATTTTCTCTGGTTTTATATGCTTGTTCCACAACAAATTAAATTAATGTAAGTGAAAATGCTTTGGGAAGCATGATACACTGTAGAAATGTAAGGGATTTTTTTTTTTGTAGCATACCTTCACACAGCTCTTCTCCAGAAAGGTCAATGTTTATTGCAAAGCTGTCTTACCCCTCCCAATACCACAGTAAAGTAGAGAACAAGTTGGAGTTAATGTTTTCGTCTCACTTCAGCAGCAGTTAATCCTAACCTCAGCAGTTTTGTAATCAAAGATGTTGATGAAGCAAAATTTTCCCAATTTGCTAAACCTACATACAAAAAGGACTTTTATCTAAAGATACTTTATTTATGTTTTTTTTCACATCATAACTTTTATTACAGCCCTTTGTTATAATTGTTAAATCAATAGTTATTGTTAATTTCTCACAGCGCTTTATTTATCAGTTAAGCTTAATTGTAGGTATGTATTCATAGGAAGAATCATAGTATAGATAGGGTTTGGCAGTATCTGTTGTTTTGGGCATTCACCCAGCGTCTTGGAATGTATCCCCCATTGGATGAGGGGACAACTGTACGTGCTGATATACTAAGAGCTTCACAGGGTCTACCCCGTTCACCTGCACATCACCCTTAAAGAGACCATACTTTTTGTGGCTGAGAATGCAGACCCTGTATACCCTGATATCCCCTATAAACAACCCCTACTGCACTGTTTTGTGTTTAACTGTTTTACTATCTTTTTCCCCATTATCAGCCTGAGTTCTTTTATTTTATAATTTATGTTGGTATCATTAATCTACAATTACATGTGCAATATTATGGTTATTAAACAACACCCTTCATGAAGTTCCCCCCCACCAACCCCATTACAGTCACTGTCCCTCAGCATAGTGAGATGCTATAGAATCACTACTTGTCTTCTCTGAGTTGTACAGCCCTCCCCGTGCCCCCCCAACATTACATCTGTTAATCGTAATGCCCCTTTTTCCCTCTTATCCCTCCCTTCCCACCCATCTTCCCCAGTCCCTTTCCCTTTGGTAACTATTAGTCCGTTCTTGGGTTCTGTGAGTCTGCTGCTGTTTTGTTCCTTCAGTTTTTTTCTTTGTTCTTATACTCCACATATGAGTGAAATCATTTGATACTTGTCTTTTTCGGCTTGGCTTATTTCACTGAGCATAATACCCTCTAGCTCCATCTATGTTGTTGCAAATGGTAGGATTTGTTTTCTTCTTATGGCTGAATAATATTCCATTGTGTATATGTACCACATCTTCTTTATCCACTCATCTGCTGATGGACACTTAGGTTGCTTCCATTTCTTGGCTATTGTAAATAGTGCTGCAATAAACATAGGGGTGCATATGTCTTTTTCAAACTGGGCTGCTGTAGTCTTAGGGAATATTCCTAGGAGTGGAATTCCTTGGTCAAATGGTATTTCTATTTTGAGTTTTTTGAGGAACCTCCGTACTGCTTTCCACAATGGTTGAACTAATTTGCATTCCCACTAGCAGTGTAGGAGGGTTCCCTTTTCTCCACATCCTCGCCAACATTTGTTGTTTTTTTGTCTTTTGGATGTTGACCATCCTCACTGGTGTGAGGTGATATCTCATTGCGGTTTTAATCTGCATTTCTCTGATGAATAGCGATGTGGAGCATCTGTTCATGTGCCTGTTGGCCATCTGAATTTCTTCTTTAGAGAAGTGTCTATTCATGTCCTCTGCCCATTACTTAATTGGATTATTTGCTTTTTGTTTGTTAAGGTACGTGAGTTCTTTATATATTTTGGATGTCAACCCCTTATCAGATACGTCATTTATGAATATGCTCTTCCATACTGTAGGATGTCTTTTTGTTCTACTGATGGTGTCCTTTGCTGTACAGAAGCTTTTCAGCTTGATATAGTCCCACTTGTTCATTTTTGCTTTTGTTTCCCTTGCCTGGGGAGATATGTTCATGGAGAAGTTGCTCATGTTTATGTTTAAGAGATTTTTGCCTATGCTTTTTTCTAAGAGTTTTATGGTTTCATGACTTATATTCAGGTCTTTGATCCACCTTGAGTTTACCTTTGTGTATGGGGCTAGACAGTAGTCCAGTTTCATTCTCTTACATGTAGCTGTCCAGTTTTTCCACCACCAGCTGCTGAAGAGGCCGTCATCTACCCAATGTATATCCAGGCTCCTTTATCAAATATTAATTGACTGTATATGTTTCGGTTAATGTTTGGATTTTCTATTCTGTTCCACTGGTCTGTGGGTCTGTTTTTGTGCCAATACCAAATTGTCTTGATTACTGTGGCTTTGTAGTAGAGCTTGAAGTCAGGGACTGTAATTCCCCCTGTTTTATTCCTCCTTCTCAGGATTGCTTTGGCTATTCGGGGTCTTTTGTGGTTCCATATGAATTTTAGAATTATTTGTTCGAGTTCATTGAAGAAAGCTGTTGGTAGTTTGATAGGGATTGCATTGAATCTGTAGATTGCTTTAGGTAGTATAGCCATTTTGACAATATTTATTCTTCCTAGCCAAGAGCATGGGATGCATTTCCATTTGTTAGTGTCCTCTTTAATTTCTCTTAGGAGTGTCTTGTAGTTTTCAGAGTACAGGTCTTTCACTTCCTTCGTTAGGTTTATTCCTAGGTATTTTATTCTTTTTGATGCAATTGTGAATGGAATTGTTTTTCTGATTTCTCTTTCTGTTAGTTCATCATTAGTGTATAGGAAAGCAACAGATTTCTGTGTGTTAATTTTGTATCCTGCAACTTTGCTGAATTCAGATATTAGTTCTAGTAGTTTTGGAATGGAGTCTTTAGGGTTTTTTATGTACAGTATCATGTCATCTGCAAATAGTGACAATTTGACTTCTTCTTTACCAATCTGGATGCCTTGTATGTTTTTGTTTTGTCTGATTGCTGTGGCTAGGACCTCCAGTACTATGTTGAATAACAGTGGAGAGAGTGGGCATCCCTGTCTTGTTCCCGATCTTAGATGAAAAGCTTTCAGCTTCTCGCCATTAAGTATGATGTTAGCTGTGGGTTTGTCATATATAGCCTTTATGATGTTGAGGTACTTGCCGTCTATACCCATTTTGTTGAGAGTTTTAATCAGGAATGGATGCTGAATTTTGTCAAATGCTTTTTCAGCATCTATGGAGATGATCATGTGGTTTTTGTTCTTCTTTTTGTTGATGTGGTGGATGATGTTGATGGATTTTCGAATGTTGTACCATCCTTGCATCCCTGGGATGAATCCCACTTGATCATGGTATATGATCCTCTTGATGTATTTTTGAATTCTGTTTGCTAATATTTTGTTGAGTATTTTTGCATCCCCGTTCATCAGGGATACTGGTCTGTAATTTTCCTTTTTGGTGAGGTCTTTGCCCGGTTTTGGTATTAGAGTGATGCTGGCTTCATAGAATGAGTTTGGAAGTATTCCCTTCTCTTCTATTTTTGGAAAACTTTAAGGAGAATGGTTGTTATTTCTTCTCTATATGTTGGGTAGAATTCAGAGGTGAATCCATCTGGTCTGGGGGTTTTGTTCTTGGGTAGTTTTTTGATTACTGATTCAATTTCGTTGCTGGTGATTGGTCTGTTTAGTTTTTCTGTTTCTTGTGTGGTCAGTTTTGCAAGGTTGTATTTTTCTAAGAAGTTGTCCATGTCTTCTATGTTTTCCAGCTTGTTAGCATATAGATTCTCAAAATATTCTCTTATAATTCTTTATATTTCTGTGGGGTCTGTTGTGATTTTTCCTTTCTCATTTCTGATTGTGTTTATGTGTGTAGATACTCTTTTTCTCTTAATAAGTCTGGCTAGGGGTTTATCTATTTTGTTTATTTTTTCAAAGAACCAGCTCTTGGTTTTATTGATTTTTTTCTATTGTTTTATTCTTCTCAATTTTACTTATTTCTTCTGTGATCTTTATTATGTCCCCCTTCTGGTGACTTTGGGCCTCATTTGTTCTTCTTTTTCCAATTTCAGTAATTGTGTCTTTAGACTATTCATTTGGGAATGTTCTTCCTTCTTTAAACAGGCCTGGATTGCAATATACTTTCCCCTTAGAATTGCCTTTGCTGCGTCCCACAAAAGTTGTGGCTTTGTGTTGTTGTTGTCATTAGTCTCCATATATTCTTTGATTTCTGTTTTGATTTGGTCATTAACCCATTGATTAATTAGGAGAATGTTGTTAAGTCTCCATGTATTTGTGAGCCTTTTTGATTTCTTTCTGAAATTTATTTCTAGTTTTATACTTTTGTGATATGAGAAGTTGGTTGGCAGGATTTCAATATTTTTGAATTTACTGAGGTTCTTTTTGTGGCCTAGTATGTGGTCTATTCTGAAAATGTTCCATGTGCACTTGAGAAGAATGTGTATCCTGCTGCTTTTGGGTGCAGAGTTCTGTAGATGTCTGTTAGGTCCATCTGTTCTAGTGTGTTGTTCAGTGCCTCTGTGTCTTTACTTATTCTCTGTCTGGTTGATCTGTCCTTTGGAGTGAGTGGTGTGTTGAAGTCTCCTAAAATGAATGCATTGCATTCTATTTTCTCCTTTAATTCTGTTAGTATTTGTTTCACATATGCTGGCGCTCCTGTGTTGGGTGCATATATATTTATAATGGTTATATCTTCTTTTTGGACTGACCCCTTTATCATTATGTAATGTCCTTCTTTATCTCTTGTTACTTTCTTCGTTTTGAAGTCTATTTTGTCTGATACAAGTACTGCAACACCTGCTTTTTTCTCTTTGTTGTTTGCCTGAAATATCTTTTTCCATCCCTTAACTTTTAGTCTGTGTATATCTGTGGTTTTGAGGTGAGTCTCTTGTAAGCAGCATATAGATGGGTCTTGCTTTTTTATCCATTCTGTTACTCTGTGTTTTTTGATTGGTGCATTCAGTCCATTTACATTTAGGGTGATTATTGATAGATATGTACTTATTGCCATTGCTGGCCTTAGATTCGTGGTTACCAAATGTTCAAGGGTTGCTTCTTTACTATCTAACAATCTAACTTAACTTTCTTGTTAAGTTATTGTAAACACCATCTGATGTTTCTTTATTTCTCTTCCTTCTTACTCTTCCTCCTCCATTCTTTATATAGTAGGTGTTTTATTCTTTGCCTTTAGTTAGTATTTAGATGGTCTGCTTTCTTTGCTATGATTTTATTTTCTCTGGTGACAGCTTTTTAGCCTTAGGCGTGCTTCCCTATAGAGCAGTCCGTTTAAGATATCCTGTAGTGGTGGTTTATGAGAGGCAAACTCTCTCAACTTTCATTTGTCTGGAAATTGTTTAATCCCTCCGTCATATTTAAATGATAATCGTGCTGGATACAATATTCTTGGTTCAAGGCCCTTCTGTTTCATAACGTTAAATATATCATGCCATTCTCTTCTGGCCTGTTAGGTTTCTGTTGAGTAGTCTGATGATAGTCTGATGGGTGTTTCTTTGTAGGTGATCTTTTTCTCTCTCTAGCTGCCTTTAATACTCTGTCTTTATCTTTGATCTCTGCCATTTTAATTGTTATGTGTCTTGGTGTTGTCTTCCTTGTGTCCCTTGTGTTGGGAGATCTGTGGGCTTCCGTGGACTGCGAGACTATTTCCTTCCCCAGCGAGGGGAAGTTTTCAGCAATTATTTCTTCAAAGACACTTTCTATCCCTTTTTCTCTCACTTCTTCCACTGGTACTCCTATAATGCAAATATTGTTCCATTTGGATTGGTCACACAGTTCTCTTAATATTCTTTCATTCCTAGAAATCCTTTTATCTCTCTCTGCCTCAGCTTCTCTGTATTCCTGTTCTCTGATTTCTATTCCATTAACAGTATCTTGCATCTCATCCAGTCTGCTGTTAAGCCCGTCGATCGCTTGTCTGATTTCTGCATTGTCTTTCCTCAGTTCCCTCACTTCCTCCCTCAGCTCTTGCACATTTCTCTGTAGGTCCACCAGCATGGTTATGGCTTTTATTCTGAATTCTTTTTCAGGAAGACTGTGCATTTCCATCCCTTCAGGCTCCCTGTCTGGGGTTGTCTGGTTGATTTTAGTCTGTACCATATTCCTCTGTCTTTTCATGGCTATAGAAGTGTTCGCTGGTAGTTGCCACGAATGTCAGCTGGGCTGTTTAAGACTTTAAAAAGAAAAAAAAAAGGAAAGGAAGAAAGAAAAAAAAGAAAAAAGTAAGAAAGAAAAGAAAAGAAAAAAGAAGGAAAAGAAAAAACAAAAACAAAACAAAAAAAACCACCCACCGGGAGTAGATTCTGTGGGGCTGCTGTAGGCGGCGCTGTTGCCCCAGTATTCCACAGCCGTGGTCATGCCGCTCCGCAGGGCCCTTTATAGCTCTGGCCGGGGTGCGAACGAATTGGAGGCTGTTGATCTCTGTGGGAGGTGTAAGTGCGGCCACCCTTTCCCAGTTGCCAGCTAAGGGGTCTGAAACTGCCCAGGACTCCCAGCCTGCTGGGCTGAGTGTGCCGGGGCGATCCGGCTCCTCCGCTGGGCTCGTGTCTCTTTAAGACTGCTGAGAAAAGCGGGCACTTTTCTTTTTTTCTTTTTCTTTCCTTTCTGGGAGCCGGCTGCAAGCACCCTGGCATGTTCCCTGCTCAGATCCTGCACCCTGTGTCTCTCCAATCTCCGCTACACTGCATGATGTGCGTCAGCGCTCCCTGCGCAGATCACCAGGGTTGGTTATTTCCTGGGGTGTACGTCTACTCCCTCCCAACTCTGAATCCTCTCCTCCCGCCGGTGCACTGGGGTTGGGGAGTGCTCGGGTCCCGCCGGGTCGTGGCTCCGTATCTTACCCGTCTCGTGGGGTGCCGTTTCCTCTCAGGTGTAGCTGCACGCTGTGCACTTTTCTGTGTATTCTGGTCTCTCTTTTAGGAATAGTTGTAGTTGCTGTATTTTCATAGATATATATAGTTTTGGAAGGAGATTTCTGTCGCCCTGCTCACGCCGCCATCTTCCCGGAAGTCTAAAGATACTTTAAATTCAAGGTATGGAGAATTGGTACTCTCTGGATGGAGGGAAAAAGGCTGAATCATTATGGGGGAAATAAGTTGTGCTTTATGATTTTTCAATAGAGTAAGAAAAAATATACCTAAATTTCACTTTGTCTCATAACCTCTGCCTTGCTAGAGATATTTATTCTGGTTAAGTTAAAAATCTCACCTCAACTCACCTGGAATTGATGCTGGTTAACCACACCTACTTCTGAAATTGAAGTGGGTTATGATTTTCTTTCCTTTTTTTTATACAGTTTTTTAAATTAAGGTATTATTGGTATACACTCTTATGACGGTTTCACGTGAAAAACAATGTGGTTACTACTTTCAGCCATATTATTGTGTCCCCTCCATACCCCATTGCAGTCACTGTCCGTAAGTGTAGTAAGATGCCACAGAGTCCCTACTTGTTTTCTCTGTGCTACACTGTCTTCCCCATGATCCCCACATACCATGTCTACTAATCACAATACCCCTCAATCCCCTTCTCCCTCCTTCCCTCCCTCCCCTCCCCCACCCATCCACTTTGGTAACCACTCATCACTTCTTGGAGTTTGTGAGTCTGCTGTTGTTTTGTTCCTTCAGTTTTGCTTCTTTGTTATATTCCACAAATGAGGGAAGTCATTTGGTACTTGTCTTTCTCTGCCTGGCTTATTTCACTGAGCACAATACCCTCCAGCTCCATCCATGTTGTTGCAGTTGGTAGGATTTGTTTTCTTCTTATGGCTGAATAGTATTCCATTTTATATATGTATTACCTCTTCTTTATCTATTCATCTACTGATGGACACTTAGGTTGCTTCCATATCTTGGCTATTGTAAATAGTGCTGCAATAAACATAGGGGTGCATACGTGTTTTTGAATCTGAGAAGTTGTATTCTTTGGGTAAATTCCAAGGTGTGAAATTCCTGGGTCAAATGGTATTTCTATTTTTAGTGTTTTCAGGAACCTCCATACTGCTTTCCACAATGGTTGAAATAGCTTACATTCCCACAAGCAGTGTGGGAGGGTTTCCCTTTCTCCGCATCCTCACCAGGATTTGTTCTTAGTCTTTTAAATGCTGGCCATCCTTACTGGTGTGAGGTGGTATCTCATTGTCGTTTTAATTTGCATTTCCCCGATGATTAGCGATGTGGAGTAAGTTTTCATGTGTCTGTTGGCCATCTGAATTTCTTCTTTGGAGAATTTTCTCTTCATATCCTCCATCCATTTTTTAATTGGGTTATTTGCTTTTTGGTTGTTGAGTCGTATGAGTTCTTTATATATTTTGAATGTTAACCCCTTGTCAGGTGTCATTTACAAATATATTCTCCCATGCCGTAGGGTGCCTTTTTGTTCTGCTGATGATGTCCTTTGCTGTAAAGAAGCTTTTTAGTTTGATATAGTCCCACTTGTTCATTTTTGCTTTTGTTTCCCTTGCCCGTGGAGATGTGTTCATGAAGAAGTTGTTCATGTTTATGTTTAAGAGAGTTTTGCCTATGTTTTCTTCTGAGAGTTTTATGGAGTCATGACTTATATTCAGGTCTTTGATCCACTTCGAGTTTACTTTTGTGTTTGGAGTTAGATAGTAATCCAGTTTCATCCTCTTATATGTAGCTGTCCAGTTTTGCCAACATCAGCTGTTGAGGAGGCTGTCATTTCCCCATTGTATATCCATGGCTCCTTTATTGTATATTAATTGACCATATATGCTTGGGTTAATATGAGGACTCTCTATTCTGTTGCACAGGTCTCTGGGTCTGTTCTTGTGCCAGTACCAAATTGTCTTGAATATTGTGGCTTTATAGTAGAGCTTGAAGCCAGGGACCGTGATTCCCCTGTTTTATTCCTCCTTCTCAGGATTGCTTTGGCTATTCAGGGTCTTTTGTGGTTCTCTATGAATTTTAGAGCTATTTGTTCGAGTTCATTGAAGAATGCTGTTGGTATTTTGATAGGTATTGCCTTGAATCTGTAGATTGCTTTAGGCAGAATGGCCATTTTAACAATATTTATTCTTCCTAGCCAAGAGCATGGGATGCATTTCCATTTATTAGTGTCCTCTTTAATTTCTCTTAAGAGAGTCTTGTAGTTTTCAGGGTATTGTTCTTTCACTTCCTTGGTTAGGGTTATTTCTAGGTATTTTATTCTTTTTGATGCAATTGTGAATAGAATTGTTTTCCTGATTTCTTTTTGTGCTAGTTCATTGTTAGTGTATAGGAATGCAACAGATTTCTATGTATTACTTTTGTATCCTGCAACTTTGCTGAATTCTGGTATTAGTTCTAGTAGTTCTGGAGTGGAGTCTTTAGGGTTTTTTATGTACAGTATCATGTCTTTCGCAAACAGTGACAGTTTGCCTTCTTCCTTACCAATCTGGATGCCTTTTATTTCTTTATGTTGTCTGATTGCCGTGGCTAGGACCTCCAGTACTATGTTGAATAGAAGCAGGGAGATTGGGCATCCTTGTCTTGTTCCTGATCTTAGAGGAAAAGCTTTAAGCTTCTCACTGTTAAGTATGATGTTGGCTGTGGGTTTGTCATATATAGCCTTTATTATGTTGAGGTACTTGCCCTCTGTACCCATTTTGTTGAGAGTTTTTATCATGAAGAGATGTTGAATTTTTTCGAATGCTTTTTTAGCATCTATGGAAATGATCATGTGGTTTTTGTCCTTCTTTTTTTATTGTTGTTGTAGATGACGTTGATGGATTTTCGAATGTTGTACCATCCTTGCATCCCTGGGATAAATCGCACTTGATCATGGTGTATGATCTTAATGTATTTTTGAGTTCGGTTTGCTAATATTTTGTTGAGTATTTTTGCATCTATGTTCATCAGGGATTTTGGTCTGTAGTTTTCTTTCTTTGTGGTGTCTTTGCCTGGTTTTGGTATTAGAGTGATGCTGGCCTCATAGAATGAGTTTGGAAGTATTCCTGTCTCTTCTATTTTTTGGAAATTTTAAGGAGAATGGGTATTGTGTCTTCTCTGTATGTCTGATAAAATTCAGAGATGAATCCATCTGGCCCGGGGGTTTTGTTCTTGGGTATTTTTTTGATTACCAATTCAATTTCATTGCTGGTGGTTGGTCTGTTTAGATTTTCTGTTTCTTCCTGGGTCATTCTTGAAAGGTTGTGTTTTTCTAGAAAGTTGACCATTTCTTCTAGGTTATCCAGTTTGTTAGCATATAGATTTTCATAGGATTCTCTAATAATCTTTGTGGTGTCCGTCGTGATTTTTCCTTTCTCATGTCAGATTCTGTTTATGTGTGTAGATTGTCTTTTTTTCTTAAGTCTGGCTAGGGGCTCATCTATTTTGTTTATTTTCTCAAAAAATCAGCTCTTGGTTTCATTAAATTTTTCTGTTGTCTTATTCTTCTCAATTTTATTTATTTCTTTTCTGATCTTTATTATGTCCCTCCTCTGCTGACTTTGGGCCTCATTTGTTCTTCTTTTTCCAGTTTCAGTAAGTGTGAATTGAGACTATTCATTTGGGATTGTTCTTCCTTCTTTAAATAGGCCTGGATTGCTGTATACTTTCCTCTTAGAACTGCCTTTGCTGCATCCCACAGAAGTTGGGGGGTTGTAATGCTGTTTACATTTGTCTGCATATATTGCTTGGTCTCTGTTTTAATTTCGTCATTGATCCATTGATTATTTAGGAGCATGTTGTTAGGCCTCCATGTGTTTATGAGCCTTTTTGTTTTCTTTGTAAAATTTATTTCTAGTTTTATACCTTTTGTGATCTGAAAAGTTGGTTGGTATAATTTCATTCTTTTTGAATTTACTGAGTCTCTTTTTGTGGCCTACTATGTGGTCTATTCTGGAAAATGTTCTGTGTGCACTTGGGAAGAATGTGTATCCTGCTGCTTTTGTGTGTTGAGTTCTATAGATGTCTGTTAGGTTCATGTGTTCTAATGTGTTCTTCAGTGCCTCTGTCTCCTTTCATTTTTTCTGTCTGGTTGATCTGTCTTTTGGAGCGAGTGGTGTGTTGAAGTCTCCTAAAATGAATGTATTGCATTCTATTTCCTCCTTTAATTCTGTTAGTATTTGTTTCACATATATAGGTGATCCTGTGTTGGGTGCATAGATATTTATAATAGTTATATCCTCTTGTTGGATTGACCCCTTTATCATTATGTAACGTCCTTCTTTATCTCTTGTTATTTTCTTTGTTTTGAAGTCTATTTTGTCTGATACAAGTACTGCAACTCCTGCTTTTTTCTCCCTGTTGTTTGCATGAATTGTCTTTTTCCATCCCTTCACTTTTAGTCTGTGTGTGTCTTTGGGTTTGAAATGAGTCTCTTGAAGGCAGCATATAGTTGGGTCTTGTTTTTTCATCTATTCAGTGATTCTGTGTCTTTTGATTGGTGCATTCAGACTATTTACATTTAGGGTGATTATCGATAGGTATGTGCTTATTGCCATTGCAGGCTTTAGATTCGTGGTTACCAAAGGTTTAAGGGTAACTTTCTTACTATCTAAGAGTCTAACTTAACTCAGTATGCTATTACAAACAAAATCTAAAGGTTCTTTTTTTTCCCCTCCTTTTTTTCCTCCTCCATTCTTTATATATTATGTGTCATATTCTGGACTCTTTGTCCGTCCCTTTTTATTACCTCTGGTGACAGCTATTTAACCTTAGGAACACTTCCATCTATCGTAGTCCCTACAAAATACACTGTAGAGATGGTTTGTGGAAGCTAAATTCTCTCAGCTTTTGCTTATCTGGGAATTGTTTAATCCCTCCTTCAAATTTAAATGATAATTTTGCTGGATAAAGTATTCTTGGTTCAAAGCCTTTCTGCTTCATTGCATTTAATGTATCATGCCACTACCTTCTGCCTGTAAGGTTTCTGCTGAGAAGACTGATGATAGCCTGATGGGCTTTCCTTTGATGTGATCTTTTTTGTCTCTCTGGCTGCTTTTAATAGTCTGTCCTTATCTTTCATCTTTGCCATTTTAATTATTATATGTCTTGGTGTTGTCCTCCTTGGGTCTCTTGTGTTTGGAGATCCGTGCACCTCCATGTCCTGAGAGACTATCTCCTTTCCAAGATTGGGCAAGTTTTTAGTAATTACCTCCTCAAAGACCGTTGCTATCCCTTTTTCTCTCTCTTCTTCTTCTGGTACCCCATAATGCAAATATTATTCCATTTCGATTGGTTGCACAGTTCTCTCAATATTCTTTCATTCCTAGAGATCCTTTTTTCTCTCTGTGCCTCAGCTTCTTTGTATTCCTCTTCTCTAATTTCTATTCCATTTACACTCTCCACTGTATCTAATCTGCTTTTAAATCCCTCCATTGTGTGTTTCATTTCTGATACTGTATTCCATAATTATTGAATCTTCATCTGGAATTCTTCCTGAGTTCTTAAGTATTTTTCTGAACCTCCATGAGCATGTTTATGATTTTTATTTTGAAATCTCTTTCATGAAGATACATGAGTTCAGTTTCAGTTGACCATTTTTCTGGTGTTTGTGGGATTTTGGTTTGAATCAGGTTCCTTTGACATTTCATACTTGTATGTGGTGCCCTCTAGTGCCTGGAAGCTCTACTCTCGAGCTGCTCAGCCTCTGGTGCGATGTTGGGGGTCTCAGGGGAGCTGTGCTGGTGCCTGCTGGGAGGAAAGAGCTGTTTCCCACTTCCCAGCTGCTATGCCTGTCTCCACTGCCAGAACCAGTGGGCCGAGCACACAGGTGTAAGCCTGTATGTTTTGTGTTTGTAGCTGCTGTGGGCAGGGCTTTCCTCTGGCTGGCCTGATGCCAGGGCAGGGGCTGCTGGTTTGTGAGCTATTGTGGGCTGGCTGGGAGGGAGGCACAGTAGGCTGCGTATCATGGTGGGGGGCCTTGGAGATGCATAACCAGCCATGGGAATGGAGCGCCTGAATATCATGAGAGTTTGCATCCTGCTGGGAAGAGTGCACCTGGATAGTTTTGTCCACGTGTCCTTTTTCCTGAGCAGTAAGCTCTGTGCAGTACTTGCCCCTTTAGCAGCCCTCTTCTAAGGGCTTCCTTGTTAGGAAGTCTCTCAGACTGCTTGCCTTTCTTTTGTCCCAGAATAGCCAGATGTGGCTCCCTGTTTTCCACAAGCAACTGGAATCTCAGTCTCTCCAGGTATTCCTCCTGTCTTAGCTTTCCAACCCCTCTAATCTCCAGAGCACTATGCAATGTAGGTTTGTACTCCCTGAGCACATCTCCAGGGCTGGGTGTTCAGCAGTCCTAGGCCTCCACTCCCTCCCTGCTCCGTTTCTCTTCCACTGTTTAGCTGGGGTGTGGGGTGGGCTTGTGTCCCACCGGATCGTGGCTTTGGTACATTACCCTGTTCCATGAGGTCTGTTCTTTTCTCCAGGTGTATGCCGTCTGGTGCAGCCTTCTTTCCTGTTGCTCTTTCAGGATTAGTTGTATTAATTATATTTTTGTATTATATGTGGTTTTGGGAAGAGGCCTCTCTCTTACTTCTAATGCTGCCATCTTTAATCTCCTGGGGCATGATTTTCAGTTGAACTATCTTATTTTAAATCTCAATCTTGTATAACTGATTATGTTCTGATATATTTCATAGATGCCGAGGGAAATCAAAATGGCAACTCAGAAGATACAGGGCCATAGAAGTTAATCATTAGCACTTTGTTCTCACAGCACATGAATAAATAATGGAAGGACCCAGAATCATTGGAAAAGTAGAAGTAAGGATGAAGAGCAAGACCATTTGCTTAAAACCTTTTGGTGACCTTTCCTGCTCTGAATATCAAATCAAAGTTAGTTAATTTTATTCAGTTTCATAGGAATATGGGCTTCAGGCTGACAGAACTTTGCAATGGAATTCAGATACAAATGAAATATAATTTGCTTTTAAATCCTTTTCAGTAATTATAGTAAAGAAAGAGAGGGTGAATAGCTTAATCTTGTCTTCCCAAATAATGGAGCAAAGTCCAGTGTTGCCATTAAGCAAAAATAAACTTAACCAGTCCTACATGAATGGTCCTTTAATTTACTAGTCTCCTTATGTGCATTTCTGCTGAAAAATCTCTGCCCCACCTGCATCCTCTTTTCATCTAGTTCTGTGTAAAACTCTTTTCTTAAGTAGAGCTAAGTTTGGATTTGTGTTATCATTTAAAAAACTCATTTGGTAAGTGTTTTGCTGCCTAATCCCATTATGAAGGAAAAAGAAATGAGTACCCCAGGAAGATGAGCTATCTTACCGCGACATGTCAGCCGTTTTAGTCCTGTATTTCCCAGACTTTCCTGATCAGAATTGTCTGAGGTTCTTAGTAAAAATACAGATTCCCAGGCCTTCACATTTGCTCATTGAGCTGAAGCCCTAGGGGAACAGGCCTGGGTAGCTATTTGTTTAATAAGTACCATAGTGAGTCTTACCTGTGAAATGTGGGAAACTGATTTATCTCATTGTATTTTTGTAAAAGGCCTAGTCATTGCATTCCACAGACCATTTTTGGAGTTTTGAAAGATTAATTAATATTTGGTGGCTACTGTTTCAGCTCAGCAATGCCTCTTTCAGTCCCCTGAAGTAAGTAATTATAAGCATTTTAAGGGAAGTGTTTTTTTGGTAGCATATGTTCTTATTATATGGTAGTTCCTTCAAGTGTCTGTCATCAGTCTAAAGCTAATACCTGGTGTTGCCTGACCACAGATTTTGAAAGTTCATTTCCTTTTCAAACTTATAATGATGACTAATAACACTATGAATAGGCCTTAATAAGTGGACATGGACTAATAAAATGTTGCTGCTTAGTGATTCATGGCATTTGACATGCCACTTTAGGAAAAGTGGTCACGTGAATTTGTAAATCAGTCTTCGAAGGAGTGAAGGAGGGTCGGGGGGGCTTTCTGATGTTAAAATGTCAGGATTCATATTTACCTAAACACTAGTAGGAGGAAATATTTATGGTATTTTAAATTTATGATGCCTGTTGGGCATTATCTTTAGAAGAGCATTATCTTGGGCATTATCTTTAGGTTGTTGCCATTTTCAAGATGTTTTAATGTTTTTTTCTTTTATTCACAAAGTGTTTGAGTACCTTCAGCATGCATACTACCACATAGTTAAGTGATCATATATTTCTTATAGCAGTTTAAAACATAAAACTACAGTAGTAGTCCTTGGAAGAATACATAAATTATCCTTTGAGTTGGAATAAAACCATATACACTATTAATAATATATATACTTGGAAAGCTTTGATTCTTATTTTAAAAGTTGAGCAAATTTTTAGAGAGATGTCTTTATTGAAAAAATGATACTAATTATCAGAGGATGTATTTCAAAATCATTTCTACTCCTTGTTTAGCATGAACTTTGGGGGCAATACAAAAGGAATGTAAGTTTGGTTGAGGAACTGACTTTTACAGATGAAACAGAACAC
>JAVSCE010016872.1:0-11191 GCA_032199065.1 Smutsia gigantea
CTTGAACAAGGTTCCTTATCTATAAAATGGAGGTAATAGCATTTGTACATTATAGAATACAGTACTTATGACAGCATTCAATAAATGCTACCAATCATCCTTAGCATCATCTCCTCTTCATCACAATTATATATATTTTTTTAAAGTTTAATTACATCATTTATAAGGAATTTGTAGGTGATTGATGTGGCAGTATTTTATTTTGGTATCATTAATATAAAAACACATAGGCAACATTGTGGTTACTAGATTCCCCCAATTATCAAGTCCCCACCACATACCCAATTACAGTCACTGTCCATCAGTATAGTAAGATGCTATAGAGTCACTACTTATCTTCTCTGTGCTATACTGCCTTCCCCATGCCCCACCCATGTTATGTGCTAATTGTAATGGCGCTTATTCCCCTTCTCCCTCAATTCCGACCCACCTTCCCCAGTCCCTTTCCCTTTCATTACTGCTAGTCCATTCATGAGTTCTGTGAGTCTGCTACTGTTTTGTTCCTTCAGTTTTTGCTTTGTTCTTACGCTCCACAGGTGAGTGAAATCATTTGATACTTGTCTTTCTCTGCCTGGCTTATTTCACTGAGCACAATACCCTCTAGCTCTATCCATGTTGTTGCAAATGGTGGGATTTGTTTTCTTCTTATGGCTGAATAATATTCCATTGTGTACAAGTACCACATCTTCTTTATCAAATCATCTACTGATGGACACTTAGGTTGCTTCCATTTTTTGGCTACTGTAAATAGTGCTGCGATAAACAGAGTGGCGCATATGTCTTTTTGAAAGTGGGATCCTGCATTCTTAGGCTAAATTCCTAGGACTGGAATTCCCGGGTCAAATGGCACTTCTATTTTTAGTTTTTTGAGGAACCTCCACACTGCTTTCCACAATGGTTGAACTAGTTTACATTCCCAACAGTGTGACAGGGGTCCCTTTTCACCGCATCCTCACCAGCATTTGTTGTTCCTAGTCTTTTCAATGATGGCTGTACTAAGTGGTGTGAGGTGATATCTCATTGTGGTTTTAATTTGCACTTCCTGATAATTAGCAATGTGGAGCATCTTTTCATCTGCCTGTTGGCCATCTGAATTTCTTCTTTGAAGAAGTGTCTGTTTATATCCTCTGCCCATTTTTAATAGAGTTATTTGCTTTTTGGGTGTTGAAGCATGTGAGTTCTTTATATATTTTGGATGTTACCCACTTGTCAGATATGTCATTTACAAACATATTCTCCCATATAGTAGGATGCCTTTTTGTGTTCAGTTGATGGTGTCCTTTGCTGTACAGAAGCTGTTTAGCATTATGTAATCCCATTTGTTCATTTTTTATTTTGTTTCCCTTGCCCAAGACATGCATTCAGGAAAAAGTTACTCATGTTTATACTCAAGAGGTTATTGCCTATGTTGTCTTCTAAGAGTTTATGGTCTCATGACTTACATTCAGGTCTTTGATCCACTTTGAGTTTTCTTTTGTGTATGAGGTTAGACAATAATCCCGTTTCATTTTCTTGCATGTAGCTGTCCAGTTTGGCTACTCCAAGTGTTGAAGAGGCTGTCATTTCCCTATTCTATGGCCATGGCTCCTTTATAGTATATTAATTGACCATATGTGGTTGGGTTTATATCAGGGATCTCTAGTCTGTTACATTTGTCTATGGACCTGTTCTTGTGCCAGTACCAAAGTGTCTTGATTACTGTGGCTTTGTAGTAGAATTTAAAGTCTGGGAGAATAATCCCTCCTCCCCACTTTATTCTTCCTTCTCAGTATTGCTTTGGCTATTCAGGGTCTTTTGTGGTTCCATATGAATTTAGAACTAGTTGCTCTAGATCACTGAAGAAACCTGTCAGTATTCTGATAGGGATTGCACTGAATCTGTACATTGCTTTAGGCAAGATGGCCATTTTGACAATAATAATTATTCTTATCCATGAGCATGGGATGTGGTTCCATTTATTGGTATCTTCTTTAATTTCTCTCAGGCGTGTCCTGTAGTTTTCAGAGTATAGGTCTTTCACTTCCTTGGTTAGGTTTATTCCTAGGTATTTTATTCTTTTTGATGCAATTGTGAATGGAATTATTTTCCTGATTTCTCTTTCTGCTAGTTCATCATTAGTGTATGGAAATGCAACAGATTTCTGTGTATTAATTAGGTATCCTGAAACTTTGCTGAATTCAGATAATAGATCTTGTAGTTTGGGAGTGGATTCTTTAGGTCTTTTTATGTATACCATCATGTCATCTGCAAACAAGGACAGTTTGACTTCTTCCTTGGCAATCTGGGTGCCTTTTATTTCTTTGTGTTGTTTGATTGCTGTGGCTAGGACCTCCAGAACTATGTTGAATAAAAGTGGGGAGAGTGGGCATCCTTGTCTTTTCCCTGATATTAAAGGAAAGCTTTCACTTTCTCACTGTTAAAAATGATGTATGGCCTTCATTATGTTGAGATACTTGCCCTCTATACCCATTTTGTTGAGTTTTTATCATGAATGGATGTTGAATTTTGTTGAATGCTTTTTCAACATCTATGGAAATGATCATGTGGTTTTTGTCCTTCTTTTTGTTGATGTGGTGGATGATGTTGATGGATTTTTGAATGTTGTACCATCCTTGCATCCCTGGAATAAATCCTACTTGATCATGATGGATGATCTTTTTGAAGTATTTTTGAATTTGGTTTGCTAATATTTTGTTGAGTATTTTTGCATCTATGTTCATCAGGAATACTGGTCTGTAATTTTCTTTTTTTTGTGGTATCTTTGCCGGGTTTTGTTATTAGGTTGATGCTGGCCTCATAGAATGAGTTTGGGAGTATTTCCTACTCTTCTACTTTTTGGGAACCTCTAAGGAGGATGGGTATTAGGTCTTCACTAAATGTCTGATGAAATTTAGCAGTGAAACCATCTGATCCAGGTATTTTGTTCTTAGGTAGTTTTTTGATTACCAATTCAATTTCCTTGCTGGTAATTGTTCTATTCAGATTTTCTGTTTCTTCCTGGGTCAGCCTTGGAAGGTTGTGTTTTTCTAGAATGTTGTCCATTTCTTCTAGGTTATCCACTTTGTTATCATATAATTTTTCATAGTATTCTCTAATAATTGTTTGTATTTCTGTGGTGTCCATAGTGATATTTCCTTTCTCATTTCTGATTCTGTTTGTGTGTATAGACTCTCTTTATTTTCTTGATAAGTCCGCCTAGGGGTTTTTCTATTTTGTTTATTTTCTCAAGGAACCAGCTTTGGTTTCATTAATTTTTTACATTGTTTTATTCTTTTCGATTTTATTTATGCTCTAATCTTTATTATATCCCTCCTTCTACTGACTTGGGCCTCAGTTGTTCTTATTTCTTTGTTTTCATTAATTATGAGTGTAGACTGTTAATTTGGGATTGTTGTTCTTTCCTGAGGTACATCTGTATTGCAGTATATTTCCCTCTTAGCACAGCCTTTGCTGTGTCACACAGATTTTGTGGTGTTGAATTATTGTTGTCACTTGTCTCCATATATTGCTTGATGTCTGTTTTTATTTCATCATTGATCCATTGATTACTTAGGAGCATGTCATTAAGCCTCCATGTTTATGGGCTTTTTTGTTTTCTTTGTGTAATTTTTTTCTAGTTTCATACCTTTGTGACCTGAGAAGCTGGTTGGTACAATTTCAATGTTTTTTAATTTACTGAGGCTCTTTTTGTGGCCTAGTATATTGTCTATTCCTGAAAATGTTCCATGTGCACTTGAGAAGAATGTGTATCCTGCTGCTTTTGGGCGTAGAATTCTGTAGATGTCTGTTAGGTCCATCTGCTCCAATGTGTTGTTCAATGCCTCTGTCTCCTTACTTAATTTCTGCCTGGTTGATCTGTCCTTTGGAGTGAGTGGAGTGTTGAAGTCTCCTAGAATGAATGCATTGCATTCTATTTCCCCTTTTAATTCTGTTAGTATTTGTTTCACATATGTAGGTCCTCCTGTGTTGGGTGCATAAATATTTATAATGGTTATATCCTCTTGTTGGATTGACCCCTTTATCATTATTTAATGTCCTTCTTTGTCTGACTTTCTTTGTTTTGAACTCTATTTTGTCTGATACAAGTATTGCAACAAGTGCTGTTTTCTCCCTATTAGTTGCATGAAATGTCTTTTTCCATCCCTTCACTTTTAGTCTGTGTATGTCTTTGAGTTTGAAGTAAGTCTCTTGTAGGCAGATATAGATGGATCTTGTTTTTTTATCCATTCAGTGACTCTCTGTCTTTTGATTGGTGCAGACTATTTACATGTAGGGTGATTATCGATAGGTGTGTACTTATTGCCATTGCAGGCTTTAGATTTGTGGTTACCAAAGATTCAAGGTTACCTTCCTTACTATCTAAGAGTCTAACTCAACTCAATATGCTATTACAAACACAATCTAAAGGTTTTTTTCCCCTCCTTTTCTTCCTCCTCCATTCTTTATATATTAGGTATCATATTCTGTACTCTTTGTCTATCCCTTTTATTACCTCTGGTGACATCTATTTAACCTTAGGAACACTTCATCTATAGCAGTCCCACCAAAATACTCTCTTAGATGTTTTATGGGAGGTAAATTCTCTCAGCTTTTGCCTATCTGGAAATTGTTTAATCCCTCCTTCAAATTTAAATGATAATCTTGCTGGATAAAATATTCTTGGTTCAAGGCCCTTCCACCTCATTGCATTAAATATATCATGCCACTCCCTTGTGGCCTGTAAGGTTTCTGCTGAGAAGTCTGATGATAGCTTTATGGGTTTTCCTTTGTATGTGATCTTTTTTCTCTCTCTGGTTGTTTTAATAGTCTGTCCTTGTCATTGATCTTTGCCATTTTAATTATTATATGTCATGGTGTTTCTCTCCTTTGGTCCCTTGTGTTGGGAGATCTGTGCACCTCCATGGCCTGAGAGAATATCTCCTTCCCCGGACTGGGGACGTGTTCAGCAATTACTTCCTCAAAGACACTTTCTATCCCTTTTTGTCTCTCTTCTTCTTCTGGAACCCCTACAATACAAATATTGTTCTGTTTGGATTGCTCCCACAGTTCTCCCAATATTCTTTCATTCTTTTAGATCCTTTTTTCTCTCTGTGCCTCAGCTTCTTTGTATTCCTCTTCTCTAATTTCTATTCCATTTACCATCTTTTCTACTACTTCTAATCTGCTCTTAAATCCCTCCATTGTATGTTGAGTTTCATATATGGAATTTCTTAATGATTGAATCTCCATCCTAAATTCGTCTGTGAATTCTTGAATATTTTTCTTTACCTCCATGAACATGTTTATGATTTTTATTTTGTACTCTCTTTCAGGAAGATTGCTGAATTCAGTTTAATTAGACCCTTTTTTGGTGTTTGTGACATTTCTGTTTGAACCAGGGTCCTTTGACATTTCATATTTGTATGTGGCACCCTCTAGTGCCCAATAGCTCTAGTCTCTGGAGCTGCTCAGCCCCTGGAATGATTTTGGGATTTGCAGCAGAGTGTTGCTGGTGCCTGAGGGGGAGGAAAGAGCTGTTTCCTGCTTCTTGACTGCAATGCTTGTTTCCACTGTCAGAACCAGTGGTCCGTGTACACAGGTGTTAGCCTCTGTGCTTTGTGTCTGTGCTGCTGTAGGCAGGGCCTCCCTCTGGCTGGCCTGATGCCAGTACAGGGACTGCCAGTTTGAGAGCCAGTGCTGGCAGGCCAGGAGGAAGGTGCAGTGCGTGTCACAGTGGAGGGCCTCAGAGCTGAGTACCCAGCCACGGGATGGAGCGCCTAATGCTACTGAGAGTTCCCAACCTGCTGGGCAGAGTGCACCCAGACAACCGTGTCCACCTATCCCTTCTGTGCAGCAAGCTCAGTGCAAACCCTGCCTCATCAGCAGCCCTCTTGCTGCTAGGAAGCCTCTCAGACCTCCCACCTTTCCTTTGTCCCAGAGCAGCTGGATGTGGATCCCTGTCCTCCCCGAATGGCTGGAATCTTAGTCTCTCTTAAGTATTCCATCTATCTTAGCTTTCCAACCCGACTAATTTCCAGAGCACCATGCAGTGTAGTTTTGTGCTCACAAAGCAGATCTCCAGGGCTGGGTGTTTAGCAGTCCTAGGCTTCCACCCCCTCCCCGCTCTGTTTCTCTTCCTCCCACAGTGAGCTGGGGTGGGGGAAGGGCTTGGGTCCCACTAGAGCAAGACTTTGGTATGTTACCCTGTTTCGTGTGGTCTGCTCTGTTCTCCAGGTATATGCAGTCTGGTGCATCCTTCTTTCCTGTTGCTCTTTTAGGATTAGTTGTATTCACTATATTTTTGTATTATATGTGGTTTTGCGAGGAGTTCTCTTTCTCACGTCTCATGCCGCCATCTTGAATCTCAACTGTGTTCATAATTTTAAGAGAGCTCAGAGTTTTCAAATTCTTTCAATGGAACACTGTAAATATTAATAAATTCATGGGAACTATTTTACTTCTAGTAAGCTTAAGTAATTTAAATTCACTTGTCAAAGCTTATAAATAAATGCTAGAATCTTAGTAATAAATATTTCACAATTTAATAATGACATAGCTCATAAAGCACTATTACATTATATGATTTGATCTACAAACAAACCTCTTTAATATTTTTACCAGCATTTACAATTTCCCTGATTTTAATGATCCCCACTTTACAGATGAATTTGTCTATTCACTCAGCAGATATTTATTAATGGCCTACTTATGTAAAGTTTTTTATCAGTCTCTAAAGCTGGCATATTGAGCAAAAAGAAACTGTCATGCCTTCATGGAGCTGCAATCTACTGGAGTGGGTAGAAATAGGCCATTACCAAATAATAAATGTAAAATGAAAGGTGTTTTAAAAAAGCTCCAAATGAAAGATACATGATTCTATGATGACATATAACAAGCTTTCTTCAAAGTGGAAAAAGTCTACCCTGAGGAAGTTATGGTTGAGCTCAGAACCAAAGGATGAATGGGAATGAATTGGTGAAAGAGGAGAGTAAGAAAAGAGTTATCTGGGAAGAGGGAATCTATGGAAAAGTCCTCGAGCAGAAACATAATTTAGGAAACTGTAAGAGAGCTAGTGTGCCTGGAGTCCAGGGAAGGAGTATATGAAGTGAAATGAACATACATGTTAGATGTGACTGGATGGCCTTGTTAGGACTTTTAAATAGGACCGTGTTAAGCGGCTTGATATTTGTTCTAGTAGCAGTGTGAAAGCATAAATGATTCTAAGTGACAGAATATTTTGAACAGATTTTCATCTTTCAAAGATAACTCTGGCTTCTGAGTATAGCATGGATTTAGTAAGGGAAGCAAAATTAAATGAGGGAAGATCAGTTAGAAACTATGCAAGTAGTCCAGGTGTCAGAGAATGGCAAGTCTGCCTTAGAAGGTGGTGTAATAAAATGAACAGGATCAGAACATTTAGGAGTAAAAGTACCAAATGAATGAGGATGGGCAGTGAAAAAGAGGGCTTCCAGGAATTACTTCTAGTCTTCTGTTTTATGTAAACAGATGGATAATAGAAATTAAAATGGGACACAATGGGTGATAAATAAATTCTAGGAAAACATGCCATTCAGGTTGGGGTGTAGACTTTGAGGTGTGCTTGAGATGGCTGCTGGTGGCTCAAGGAAGAAATCTAAGCAAGAGATCTCAATTTGAAATCATCTACAGATGGATGGGAATTACGTGAAAGTTGTAGATAAATTTGCTTAGAGAGGGAGAGCATAGGGTCAGAAAAGAAGAGCTTTCATATTTAGATCCCAAATGCATTAATCTTTTTCATGACATCATGCTGCTTTTGCATGTAATGTTTAATCCATCCAAACACAAAATCTCTACATGGTGCTTTCCATACACCACTTGCTTTATGTAGTGCCTTTCTAAGCTTATCTGTAAGTAAAATGAAAGTGTGATCATATAAATGAACAAAATCAGTAACAACTCTTTAATTATAAATAATATCTAATTAATTAATACCATAAATGTACAGTGAAGTCCTAATTTCTATATGCTGATCCATAGACTATCAGGAAATATCTCTGTACAGTTCCCATGTCTGTTTTGGTCTAGGATTAATTCTTATTCCTTTTGGTTTAGAACTGTGCCAATGTCCCAGTTCAATTAGACAAATTACACTGCTCACTATTATGTGTCTCAAATGATCCATTTAGAATGCAGTAAAATAAATAATAAGTCAGACCTGGTCTTGTGGACTTTATGTAAGCATACGTAGTAATGCTTAGTCAAAAGATAAAAAGGCCTTGCTAGAAGTACTATAGAAAACCCACTGGCCTAGTATTCTGGATATTTGGATTCTAGTTTCAGTGCCACCAACTAATGGCCTTGGGCAAACAGCTCAAATTCTCTGAATCTCAATTTCTTCATCTCTATGACAGGGAAATTGAACCAGATCTCCAAGTTTCCTGGAATTCATACAGTGTAATCATGTGAAAATCCTTGAAGGAACATGAATTATTCAGTAGATAGCAGTTTATAGTCATCTTAAAGAATCCTTATTCACCACTTTTCCTAGAAAAAAAAAATTCTTCTGTCATATCTGATCATTTTTAGTACCAAAAAAATAGCAAAGATATTCATATTGACATTTTCCCTCCAACCTTATGCTGAGTGTGTCATCAGACTCAAAACCTGTTGGAGAAACTGTTCTGCACTTCTGATGATTTTCTAATTCTAACCTGATATTGGGGCTTTTAACTGTGAATAGCCTCATGTCATACTGCGTGAACTATTACTGTGTATTCTAAAGCCTAACATTTCTTACAGTTATATTTGAGCTCAGATTTCAGTTTACTCAAAGTTGCTTTTTTTAAGGGTTGACGTTTGTTACAACACATTCAGTTGTCACCTATCACTTGAAAAGTTCTTTTTGAGTACAGTATTGACCCTACATACTTCTCAAACCAGAAAAAGAAGAAAAAGACAAAAACAATGACATGGGGAGAAAATAGGAGTAGAAATGACAAAATAGCAAGTGAAATGGGAGCAGTTGAAAGATGTACTTTTCTGTTGAAATTTCACTTAATGACTCCACCGGCCCTACTAAAAGTTGTCTGAATCTTTTGTGATATTCCTATTGTCCTCTGAAAGGAGACAAGTTGTAAATGTTTGAAGGAAGAGAGGAGGAGTGACAATTCTCAAATCTGAATGTTGATTAGATGACTTCAAAGCCAATTTGTCGCTTAGGGAACCTATAGGTTGATGTCCTTCTGTCTTCAGAATAGGACACAAGTGCTGATTTCTTGATTTATGGTTCCACAATAATAACACATTCCAAAATTTGTTGCATACTAGAGAACCTCAAAATGAGGTCTGCAGTCTCCAAGATGCTCACAAGGGTGTTGCAAGATTATTTTCATAGTAAGTCTAATATCACTTATCTGTGTCTGTGCATTCACCTGTAAGTATAGAGTGGAGTTTACAGAGGCTACATGACATGAAGTATTGCAACAGATTTAATGCAGAAGCAGATAGGACAATACAGATGTCTTCTGTTAGGCCAGACATTAAAGAGATTTGCAAAAATGTAAAACAATTCATTCTTCTTTCTAAATATTTTGTTTTTGAAAACAGCTATTTTTCATAGGAAGATATTGTTTATGTTAACATATAAAAGGGTACATAAATGAATTGGTAACTGTATCTTAAATACACTGGTTTTATATTTAATATGATAATTGTTGGTAGATATAACCCACATAAATAAAACTCTTTGGAATCTTCCATAATTTTTAAGAATGTGAAAGGGTCATGAGACCAGAAATACAAGAACTTCTGTTTTGCAGCAAACCCTACCACTGGTTAGTTTCTGCTTCTACTTTGAGCCAAAGAGTTACCTAAGTACTTGATACTCTTCCTTTCCTGACCATGTAGGGGTTACAATTACAATATAATCCTCTGCTTAACCTAAATTTTGTGTTTACTCTACATTGTTGCCCAGATACAGAATTGCTATTTCACTAAAGTTCCTTTGAAAAATGTTTCTTCCCCAGATATAATGTATAATGTCCATGTACATAGTAATTAGTAGCCAAGGTTAGCAGAATCATGGGAATGGCTCCTGGTTTATTACTGGCAAGAATTATATGTATTTTTCAAGCAAATTGGGTTATTGGAAAGTACAATAACCTGGCTTGTAGAAATTTCAAAACAGGTTGCAGTTCTTCGGTTACACATGACATTTCAGTCTGTAAATATCATACATCAGTCAGAGAACTAATATGGGTAGCCCTTACTTCATTGAGGAATGAGTTACTGAGCATGAAATGCCAACAACTATATCCTAAGAGAATATTTAAATAGTTTCAGACAGTCACAGGGAAGAAATGCCAGGACTTGTAGAACATATTTGTCCATTGATCTATGCTTGAGTTCAGGGCCCTGAAAAGGTATCAAGCAGAAATTCTCCAGAGCCAGAGATCCCTATTTGGGCCTATTATGTTAAAAGAATATTTTAAGTCAACCAAAAAAATAACAATGCTTGTTCTTTTACACAACAATGTTCTCACCCAAAAGAACATGTGATTTTGTTTTCATAATATTTTCACATCATTAAATATTCTTTTAATATTTTTAATGACTGCATATAGTCTATCACGGTTACAGCATATTTAACTTTACTATTTATTTTTAAATACTTACATTATTTCCAGTTTTGTTTGCATACATATATCCTACATACATCTCTGATTATCTTTTTAGGACAAATTCTCCAAAGTCAAATTGTTGGATCAAGGAAGAAATCACATTTTAAAGATTAAAAGAAAAACTACAGTTGCTATATATTGCCAGCATGTATGAAAGAGTCCATTTCCCAGGAACTTCACTAACATTGCCAGCATCTCCTTTAACATGACCAACTCTTCCTAAAATAGTCAAAAGCAAGTTATATTTGGATGTGCTTTAATGTTGTTAGGCCTTAGTCAGATCTCAGAATGTCATGTGGTTGATTTCTTAGCAATTTATCTTCTAATTTCTTTCTAAACTTGGATAAAAGGAGACACTCATTTCCAGTAAGGTACAAAAACATTCTTCCCAGTATTTGCACATACTAATATAAACATATAACTTTCCTTTTGAATGGTACTATACAGATATTACTAGATTTTTGTTCTCCTATTCCTAAATTTCTTTTCCATTACCTTCAAATTTGTTTTTCTCTCACCCTTATGACAGAGAAGAAAAAAATATGAAATTT